>NJDD01003626.1:77922-94071 GCA_002245505.1 Calephelis nemesis | reverse complement strand
CACACACACACACACACACACACACACACACACACACACACACACAAAAACACAAAAGCAAATTAAAATTATAAAACTTCGTTTTCTGTCCGGGGATGGAAATGTTGATTCTTGCTTTCATAATCCATTAGAAATCTTGAAGATGAAATGCTGGCTATAATAAAAACTTGTTTATCTAGAAAATAATAAAGCATATAGGTAAGGTAAGGCAGTTCAGCCTTACCTTTATCGTTGCAACTTTAGGGGAGCGCTCAAGTCGGTCAAGGTTAGACCTCGACCGCAGCTTTTGTGCTCCACTGGAATATCGGATATTCGGCTCTTTCAATGTTATATGCCGTTTAAACGCTTTTAATGGAACAACTTATTATAATCGCTTTAAAGGGGTTTTCCGTGTGAGTGCATTTTAACCGGATTGTTTTTATCCATAAAATAATATTGGCTAAAGTGAACTAATGAACTCCATTTTAGTTGTTAGCACTTGTGACAGTTTTTTATCGTATTTCGATGTTTGATATTGTTTGAAGTATTTGCGTGTTATTGCTATGCAACAATTTCCTTAGCAGGTTTATTCGGTGCTGCCAACCCTCAAAAAATATAACCAGGGAAGATTTTAACGAAGCGGGGGCAGGCACTGATAAAATTATATTTTTTTATTTTTAAATTTATATCGCTTTCGAGCAGCATATTTTATTGTCGGCAGCGTAATATAAGGCGATTAACACACACAGCAGCGTTCACCAACGCGTCGGGCAGAGCAGAGGCGAAAAAGCGTATTTCGTAGTGGTGCTCCGCGCGGTAACGCTGATTTCGTAGCGGTGATCCACGCGGATAGATTTATCGCGGTTGTGACCAGTTTGATCAAGGTCAATGGCAAAAATAAACACTGAAGTATTAGCAACAATCTGGCTTTTATAGAGTAGAAAAAAAAACATAAAAATATGTGTTCATTAATGTCTACGTCGCATAACTCTAAATTATATATTCATTGTATTATATAAAATACCTGCCCGTACGATGATCCGCGCGGTTATTCGGCGCCCCGTGTACTGTGCACCGCCTCTCCGCGCGGACTACAACTCGGAGGTGCGGTTGCGGTGCGACAGCAAAGTTCGTGTGTTGGGTATCAACGGATTTATATGAGGCAATGCAACTTAATATCCGCTTCACCGCCTAAAAGTCCGCTTAGAAGCAGACTAATGCTTTTGGCCGAAAATTTGTTAGACTATGTAAAAAAATTACTTAACATAAGTGGGCATAATGTAAGCAAATTAATTAGTATTCTTCTCGGATCTGCATATTGTGTGCATATTAATTTCATGTACTTGGTTTAATCGACGATGACGAAATTTGACACGACATTATGTATGACAAGGATAAAAAATCAATACAGCTCGTGTTTCCCGAAAAAAAAAGTTAAAACCTTTTTAATTTTGGTCTCGTTTTTTTAAAAGTATAAAAGTCTAGCTGTTCGTCTCTGTAGTCTAACATCCCATTGGACTTGCCTTCATGAAGTCCTGGGTTCGGTTCCCAAGACGGAATGTCGAAATCCCAAATGGAATTGTCGTTTCAATTTTCTTATGAAAAACAACATTGCCCGTGATTTTACTAGGTGGTAGAATTTCGCAGTGACTCGCCCGGATGGGTGCCACCGCCTTACCTATTCCTGCCGCCATAACGTCAGTGCTTGCCGTTGACGTGTTCCGGTTCGGAGGACAAGGTAGACTTTTGCTCGAGGTCGGTTACCCGGCCTCAGGTCAACAACGCACTATTACCACCTTTGGTGTCTCTAGGCGGCGTGAATTTCTTACCATCAGGAAATCAGTTTGCCTTACAATACCTTAAAAAATGACGATGGCCGGTTAGCGATAGGTTTGCCGCCTATCACATTGTGGAACTTAGTGTCTTTGGCTTGTCGTGAGTGCGCTGATTGTACCTCTGCCTACTGCATCGATGTTACAGGCGTAAAGGTCCTTTATTTATACATAAGTTTAGGATTATTTTAGACTCCAAGAATTTTTATTTATTATTTGCGAATTGAACGAAAAGGCTCGACGAATAATGTAGGATAAGCTACGTGACGTCATTTGAAATTCAATATCACAGGAAAGCTTATTTGTAAGGAAGCTTTCTTATTTATATAAAAGTTCTCACCTATTTTCTGACGGTATTAAGATCGTAGTCCGTCCAAGTTTATATTCCTGGACGATGAACATTTCGTGTTACGTTTTGTTCTTATTAATCTAAGCCTTCATCCTAATATTGGAATTAAAAAAGTGTTTTTGTTTATTTTGTATTTTTTTTACTTCGTAATATTTATTTTTATGGTCTAGATCTGCTAGATTGCCTTATCATTTCACAATTTATATTTTTTTCAAAATATTCATAAAAATATTTTGAATATTTACTATATGAATAAGATATTTTTACACCTGCTCCTTCGTGCTTTATGAAAAACAGAGTCTTGTTAGGTGACTGAAACCAAAAAAGTACATATTCTGCTTGATTATTTATTTTAATTTGTAAAGATACATTTTTTTAAGTTGTTGTCGTATCAAATAAAATATCTTCAATATAACAATAATAAGTCTGCCTAATATATATTTAAGTCGTGTAAGTTACACTATTTATAACTCAAGAACAGTTTAACCGATTTTTCTGAAAATTTAAGTGGAGGTAACTTAAAACCAGGATACAGATATAACCAGGAAAAACATAACTAGGAAAAAGAACACTTTAACTTATTTTTCTTAAAAAAAACTTTAACTTTTCCCACACAAACTGAACGTGTTAAATGAAGTTAACCGGAATGGCTAGTATCTTATAAATAAAATTTAATCTTTATTTCCCTTAGCTCATCACGAGTGAATTGGGGGACCAATTTTGATAATTCTTGTTTTTCTGTGTTAGTTATTTTTAGGAGAAGGATCATAGCGAGAATAGCACAACGTCTGTCGGCTTAGCTAGTATAGACAAAGATTTAAAAAATATAAAATATTGTAATTTATATTATTCTTATCATCTTTATTCTTATTTCAGTATGTCACGGAGAAAATGGGAGGTGCCGAGGGCACCAAGCTCGATTTGGATTTCGTGGAAATGGAAAGAGTGAGTATTTTTATGTTCCATTAAAACTTTTTGCCCTTTTTGCTACCGCCTCATCTATTCCTGTCGTCATCATTTCAATGCGAGGTAAGTTTAAAAAAAGGTGTAAATTAGTAAAATGTATATACAACATTACGACACACAAAACTTGGATCTCCCATTTCAAGTATAAGTTTACTTTTTTACCGATTCCCAAAAAAGAGGATTTTCAATGTGTTTATGTTTTTTTGTTTTTTTACTCTATTAATCTGTCAATATTAAACTGGTTTTGAGGGTTCTTTTTTAGAATAAAAGGTTATGATCCCCATATTTTAATTTTATCACTATCCGATTATTGTTTTTTGAGTTGTACTTAATAGTGCTCTTAATAGTGCATACTTGATGATGTCGTCAATATTAGTAAAAAATTTGAGAGGTGTTAAGGGACACCCGGATGGAATGAAGTAGTATTATGTACAAAAATCTGTATGCACTCAACAAAAATAATCGTCGCGTCACCACGCTTCGAATGCAAAATAGAAATGAAAATATTTGGCTTGCTTTCTATAAGAAAGAGAGAGATAGAAAGACAGTCAGAGAAACATGCGCACGCCGCACAGCAAAAAGAGCGATAAGAAACTTCGTTCCAAAAAAATTGCATTATTAAGTATAACTCTAAAACTACTAGTAGGATGGTAATGAAATTTATGTGGTCATATCATACCATTTGAAGAGCCGTGTGTTTGTTCGCTGTCATAAACATAACGACGTCTGTCGTTGTCAGAGCTAGTACTGCATAAAAATTGGTGTTGAAGAGTTTTATGAGATTTATACTATTACACATTTTTTTATGTCGGTTAAATGATTCTGCAATGGCAAAGCATCAGCGGTCCTGGTGTTACGTGTCCATAGGCGGCTGTGATCAATAATCGTCTGATATTTTCCCCGTGTCGGTCAGGGCTCATTTGCAGAATAGACCATCTGCCTTCCTGCGCCAGGTAGCTCGTAAAAGGCGAGCATAGGCTTACCATCACTAAAACCGTGACATCTGACTATTTGGTAGAGTTTCGCAGCGACTCGTTCGAATTGGTACCACCGTCTTACCTATTCGTGCCGCCGTAAAGTCAATGCTTGCCGTTGAGGTCTTTCGGTTCGGAGGGTAAGGTAAGGAGGGTAAACATACTTTTGCTATAGGCCTAAGATCTTGGCCTCGGGTTGGCGACGGTCCATTACCACCTTTGGTGTCTCTAGGAGGCGTGAATTTCTTACCATCAGGAAATCCGTCTGCTTGTTTGCCTTCCCATAAAAAAAGACGTCCCACTTGCCCATTTGCCTTCTGTCTATAAAAAATATATTGGATTGTAAGACTGACATAATATTCTACTAATCTCTCTACTAAGCTAGTGGCCTCAAGTCTGCAGACGTCGCAATGCAGATGAAATGTGAAGTATTCTCGTGCAATTTTTCATCTAAGTACCTTGACCATTGCGATTTTTCACTAAAAATATTTTACGATAAAAAATCGGAATAGGTTTTTTTTATTCTCGCTAAATGACATCATTCTATAAAGAAAATTTAGCTTTTTACTCGCAACTTCGTCAGTTTGGAATAAAATAATCAATAGTTACGATTTCTATACTAACTTCTATAGCTATGTAATTTATCGTAGATAGGAATAAATTAATTTAAAAAAAAATAGTTTGTAGTAATAAATAATCATGTAATCAATACAATAAACACTGTTTAAATAGTAAGTAAATAATTAAAATTACTAATTTGATTAAAACCTATTAAAATATTTGCACACCACTAGTGGGTAGCATAATATGTTGGAACGCTTAAATAATTTTGTAACATATTTGTAACACTCATATTCCGCAAATAAATATTTTTTCTTTCTTTCTATCTCCATAATTGTCATTTGGAGGTTGAAAAAAAAATGTAACATGTTTGAACTCGGGTCTTTAGTTTTAGTTTAGTTAGTAGTTGGGGTTATATCCAGGTTCATAAAAATCGATCTAGCGGTGCCGTAGAAGTGTAAGAGATGGATAGACATACTTTTGCATTTAAAATACTCGTATTAAGTATGGCTTAAGTTTCCCCGTTTACCACTATCCATATAAATTCAAACTGTCCGTAATAGAGGTATAGTAGTACTATTTAAATAATACGCTTCGGCTGTATTCGCCAAGCTTCGGAAATCCGAATGTGTTCTAAAGATATGTGTATAGAGCTGTTGTTACATAATTAATCATTTCGCTTAAATTTAGATTAGGTCAGCCAATTGAAAAATAAAAGTATAAAGTGTAAAAAGAGTAAAAGTGGAAAGCCGAAGCACATAATTTAAATAGCATTACTATACTTACTTTTACACGGAAGAGGAAGTAATTGAGTAAGTTGGCTTAAGGTGATCACAGCAAATGATATTCGTAATATGGACGTTATATAGCTTCGACTCCGATTCCAACAGTTCTGACTTCCGATTGCTATCACAACTTAGATTTCGACTTCGGCTACCACACTTTTTAATTGGAATCGTTAATTGGAAGTCGAAACATAACAAATAGCCGCATGAGCTTCCATTAACCGTTACGAAAGGTTTTTATTGCATTTTGTGTCCGGATACTGCATCCGAACAATAATAAATATAAATAAATATCCCAGGACAACTCACACAAATTGAATCTGACCCCAAAGTAAGCAAATTATATTATGCTTGTGTTATGGGTGTCAGTCAACGATACTAATACATAGAAATACTTAAATAGATACCAGAATAAATTTAATAAACACCCAGACCCGGAAATGCAGACATCTAAATGTTCATCACACAAATGCCTGCCCCCGTCGGGAATCGAACCCGAGCCTCGCGGTTGTTCGATGTAGTTAGGCGAGTACGCTAGCCACTCGACCAACGAGGCGGTCAATACTCGTATACAGCTTTTGGAATCAATTAACTTGCTTCAATTTTGTATCTGTAATTGGAAACATGCTAATCGCCTCATTGGTCGATCGGTTAGCGTACCAGCCTAACACTACTGACCATCCGCGAATCTCTGGTTCGATTCCCGACAGGGGCAGACATTTTGTATGATGACCACCGATGTCTGTATATAAGGGTCTTCGTTTATTAAATTTATACTGGTATGTACATAAGTAATTCTATGTCTTTATGTATTAACAAAACCCATAATACCAGCATCTAAGTGTTTGTATTTTGGGTATTTGTTACACTTATTCTAGTATGTATTAAAGTATTTTTATGTATTATTATCATTGAATAAAAACCATATAATTTGCTTACCTACTTTATGATACGATCAATTTTTGTAATTTGTATAGGGGTATTAATCATTTATCTACTCTATATTTGTTTTAAAACAAAACATATCTCTTTTAACACGGCATCCGACTCTGGTTCCGATTCGAATAAATCAAACTTAAAAACTTTGACTACGGTTCCGATAATATAACCTCCGTTACCTCTGTAATTCGTAACATTACGGGGCTTTAATACGGTCTAGTGGTCGCCCATTGGTCGAAACTCGACCATAATAAATTTTAATATCTTGTTGTTAAGAACGCCATCTTCATTTCTCAAGAGTCAAGACCAACAACTTTTTTTCCAAACTTTTTAGTGCGCCGTCTGTGATCTTTTATCGTTATCATCAATATATTTGTTTGTATGTATCAATTGCAAAATAGTGTGGGTAATGTTTTAGTTATTGATTTAATGTACTTTATAAGCATTATTATTGAAAAATATTTGCGTTCTGCACTTCTCCTACACATAAACAATATAAACATAAACTAAAAGTGTGCCAAATTTTATGCTCCTGCGTCCGCACAATTTTCGTAAAAAGGGGTCCAAAGTTTTGGTTTCGCGTATTAATAATATACAGATGCTTTGCCGTTGTTTTAGGGATGAGTAAACCGTATCCGTTTGGAAATACCGCCCTTGGTAAATCTAATGTCGTCTATTATTCTTTCAGAAAACAGACGTAACCTGTGAACTGGTCGAGGAGTTGCAATTAAAAACGAAAGAGTTTCTCCAGCCAAACCCTACGGCGAGGGCGAAAATGGCTGCCGTCAAAGGAATCAGTAAACTCAGTGGTCAAGCGAAGAGTAACACATATCCACAGCCAGAGGGGGTGCTGGGAGATTGTATGTTACATTATGGAAAGAAACTTGGCGAAGATACAGTTTTCTGTGAGTATTTTCATTTGTGACTATTTCAATTTTCAGCTACTTGATAATGGTGGTAATTTTGGTGCGCACTCACGAAACTAATTTTAAATTACCGCTATCTTTTTTCAAAAAAAAGTAATAGCAAGATACGAAAAACTTTAAGTGCTGTCAGATTAGTCTGATTAGATTTTTAGACTTTTCATCTATCACTCGGAAAACGTTGATTAAAAACATCGCAATTTGATGTGTCCCTACTAATCTGACGTGTCTAAAATGTTCTATCTCTGTCTTTTTTGTTTCATTTGAAAAAGATAGCATGCATCTAAAATAAGTTTATTTTGTGAACAGCAGAATTTACACCAATGAGGGTTGTTTTTTTTCTGCATGTAGATTTGTGTATTCCCTTCTTCATATGCCTTGGGATCTTTAAAAGTCGTATTAATATCTTCTTATTAAGCCTTATTAATAAACAGGTTGATATTATAGCCTGTATCCGTTGTAATAAGTAGGTAGGTACTATAATACTAGGTTGAACCTTGGCGTATCTTAGTCTATTTTTATTAATAAGACGGTAAGGGTCTACCAAAGTTTTAGCTTCACGTTCATTATTATGATGATCGTATTCTAATATTGAGTGTATATTTTTAGCATACTGTCTGGTGGAAATGGGAGAGGCACTGAAACAAATGGCAGATGTTAAATACTCCCTAGACGACAACATTAAACAGAGCTTCCTCGAGCCGCTCCATCAAATGCAGACAAAAGATCTCAAAGAAGTTATGGTAATTACTTAATCTTATATATTAAATTCTCGTGTCACAATGTTAGTTACCGTACTCCTCCGTAACGGCTGTACCAATTTTCACCAAATTTTATATGCATATTCAGTAGGTCTGAGAATTGGCTATACTAATATAATAGTGTATAATACTAATATACTAATTTTCATACCCCTAATTGATAATGGTAAACATTTTTTTCTAGAAATAACTTAGATGGGGTCAGCTAGTTATGTTTTATATTTTACAACCACATATTTTTTTTTGTAGGAGCTTGAACACAGAATTGTTCCTGTAAAGCGTGTTTATAGTTCTTAACATCTATCACCGGATGGGAATGCGGCAACTCTCTAACAGCCAATATTAATAACCTATCAACAGATAGAGATAGGCCTACTAGAGATTTGTTGTTGCAATACTTTTTAACCGAAACGAAAAAAGAAAGAGGTTCTCAATTCGACTATGTTTTTGAAGTTATACCTACTTCTTTTGGCGCGTTAGGAAAAAATGATTAGGGTAAATGTTTACGATGTTCACCATCACGAAAAACTGACATGATGAAGTTAGCTATAGATAACATTTTAGTTTTTATTAAATATTAAACAAACTTTATTTAACTAAATAATGCATTAAAATAAAACTTTTAATGTATTAAATACCTTTTTTCTATGGTTAGTGTCATTTTGTCTACAAATGTAAAATAAGGCAATAGATAAATTTTTTAAAAAGATTTTATCTTATTACGCCGAAGAAGAATAACTTCTAACGCGTGTACATAAGTACACACACAATTTTTTTGTATATTTGTTACGCAATTACTCGTCCACAAATAGCCAACCGATAGGTCAGGATTTTGAGGTGGTCCCATGTTAGTTTTATCACGATGAGACTAGTGGTTATTGAATTACCTACACTTAATAGTACCAAATTTACTTATCTTGACGACCCAATCAAATAGGTCGAGTCGGTTTTTGCAGTTTTACTGCGCTTAATTACAGGTTATATCAATTACTGAAAAGTAACAGAACAGTAATATATAACAAATAAAGAATGTTGCCTGATAACTTGTATTAGCCCTATCTTTTATCTTAGATAGTTTATTAATATTGGCCTTAATACGGTAGAACAAACACAGCGGTTCTTTTTTTCAACAAATAATGCGACGAATCATTAAATAAATAATAATTGATGTATTGTATATTCACTCCCTTGTGTTATTGGTTGGTCGAGGAATTCGCGCAACTGTCTAACTTCATCAAATGTTGACAAGGATTTGGTTCGTTTCCCGACCTGACATGCCAAATGCTTGTCTGCCAAATTGTGAATATAAACTTCTATTATGTTTGTAAAGTTATTTGTACAGGTTTTTCTATATTCATTAGATATAAATAGAATAAAATAACTCTTTTTTGTACACCAAAATACATTAAAAAAATACAATAAAAAAAACTTAAAACTAAGTGATACACAAAGGCGGCCTTATCGCCAAAACAGGGATATCTTCCAGACAACAAATATGTTCTGGAGATATAATCAAAGAAATATTGCACGATTTTGCTCTTTATACACGAAAAGAAATACAATGCATATGTATATGTACCAAAGGCAGATATTTATTAGTAAAATGTTTTTTTTAATAATATGCTACAAAAGTAACTAATCATAACTAAGAAATTTAAAAATAATCATGAGATCCGGCTTCGCAGAGAAAACGACTTTCCACAAATTTAATTTTTAATAATAACTTTTGTAACAAAGAAACTAATTCACAGTTTTGTCGATTAGATATAAATTACATACAATGTATATTTAGCTTGAAATGAGATGTGTTGTAAATATGAAATTTACAAATAAACCTGAGAATCAACAGTTGTCATTGTCTTTGGTATTAAAGCGAGTGTTTAATCAAAATCCCATTCATTAGAATTGCACAGCGTGATAATATTAATTTATCAAATTTAAGTAGATTTAGATATAATTATATCCTTTTGAAACGTCGTACGCCTTTATTTTGTAAAATTAAGGGACATATCATACTAATATTAAAAAACTTCGTTTGTTTGTTTGGTTGTAATGAATAGGCTCAAAAACTACTGGACCGATTTTAAAAATTCACCATTCCAAAGCTACATTATCCGCGAGTGACATAGGCTTTGTTTCATCCAAATCGGTATAATAGAAGCCAAGTTACGCAGGCGAAGCTGGGTGAAACTGCTAGTCTATAATAACTGCAAAAACGTATATTCTTAATTCTTATATATGATGATAGTTTTTAGGTATACTGATCATTGTTGATGTCCTCAAGTAGGTAGCACTTGCGTGGTGGAAATTTATAATTACTTTCGTCTTTATGATTCTGATTCTTACCTAAAAATGGTTATCTGTATGTGTTTTAATGAATGCACCGATAGAGAGGTAACACGTAAACATTCTATATTATCAAAGTATTTTAATTTTCTTTTATTTAAGTTATTTTAAATTCTTGCCCTGCCCTTCTGAATAAATTTCTAATTTTTTTTTAGGAAAAAAAATTACCTGAGACAGTATTTGCACTTGCACCCTTTCGTCTCAAGCCGACGTATTTAAACTACAGTGGTTTCAACTCCTGTGGCATTTTTTTATGCCTTGCAATATGGTCAAATAAAAAAAAGTTTATCACTAAGTTTTTCAATCTAACCTTTTCGGCCTCACTGTGAGCACAAGGCTTCAATTTTGTATCTGCAGCTGCTACTCGCGAGCTGCTTGCAGTTTGAACTCTAAATACACCTGATTAAGTTTTGCGCTCATTTGGAAATATTGAGTTTCTACAAAAAGTCTATTTTCTTAAATCAACTTAAAATGTTGTTTGTAAGTTTTGTTGTTTATTAAGAGTGGAATGAAAACTGTTCTAATAAAATATCTAGACAAAAGCTTCAATAATGACAGTTTCGACCTGGTTAATCCTGATCCTAGACAATTTCTTACTATATTTTTTCCTTTTACGAAAATTCGCCCTCAAGCCATCGATTCCAAATTTCCTTTCGTAAAAACTTACAGAAAATACGGCATTAATGCTTTATCTATTTAATTAAAGTCGTGTAGTTTGGTTTTAGTAGGGATGGAGTGATATTTTATGTGAAAGTAGGGAACTCGTAAAGTCGAAGTGATAAATCGGCGGTGACGTATTTAAACACTCGTTAATTGTTTTAATGAGCAATCAGTTCGCCGTATGTGAATCTGGGATTGAGAAGTTCTGATTTTATGGCTTTCGTATGTACAAATGGAAAGTGAATTTATTAGTCGATTTATCTATTCCTTTTTCACAAATTTTTTCACACACTTACACATATGTAATAACAGTTGATAGTAGTACATTTTCTATAAGTGTGTCTTACACATATATAATAACAGTGGATAGTAGTACATTTTCTGTAAGTGTGTCTTACACATATATAATAACAGTGGATATTAGTACATTTTCTGTGAAAAAGGAATAAATAAATAAATTGACTAATAAATTCACTTTCCATTTGTACATACACATATACATGTGCCGTTTTCAAGTCAAAACAGCTGAACGGAATTTAATGGAAATAATTAGACCTTAGAGGAAAAGGTTGTTTTTCTTCCCGTAGGGAAGTAAATATCTTTAACACTGCGGCTACACCGTGGACAACAGGTAATTTAAGAAAAACAGAAATGCAACCATGTGTTCGTCATTCAAATATCTGCCCCGCTTGAGAATGTATCTGATCCGACTGACCAATGGCGTTACGTGAGTTCCCTCGACCAACAATGACAAAAGTCGTCGTTTCGTCGTCGTTTCTGTCTATACTACTGGCACGCTATGTTGGCCCGTTTGACGGTTGTATTACAAAAGTAGCAATTTATAAATTGGTTTTACTGAAATTTTAAATTGAGCAATTTATTTGCATACAAGTAGAAAGTACAACAACTTAAATGAATAAAAAAAATCAACTCGCATTTGGTCAAATATTTTTTTTATAATACGAATAAATTGACATTCACATACTTTTGTGATGTGTCAAACTGGCCATCATAACGTGTCGCTGGTATAGTAACTTGCTCATTAGATATTAGGCCTGAACGTTCTATTAATTTATTGTTATCTCGCAATGGCAAGCAAATACAGTTCGATATAAACCGATTTCGCTATAATATATGATTTTGAATAAAGTCAGGCTGCAAGTATTTGATCAAAACTAAGATGAATAATCATATATGAAATAATATCGCTAATTCTTTTTTGTTCTTTTAATTATTGCCAGGAAAATCTATTTTATGGAAAAAAATGTAAGTTTAGTAAAACATTAGAAAGTTTAAGAATTCAAAATTCTTAGTTAAAACGTGAAAACAAAAATAATTCAGCTGGTTTTAAAATAAAAGTATTTTAACATCGTTGAACCCGCGTAAAATTGGCTTCATCTATAATGTGTGTAGATAAGTTGTACCAAGAAAAAATATGAAATATAGGTGACTCGCATATCACTTAAATATCTATGTTACTTATAATATTATTCTGTTTTAGCACCACCGAAAGAAATTACAAGGACGTAGGCTGGATTTTGATTGCAAGCGACGTCGTCAAGCAAAAGGTGATTATGTGATATTGTTGTTCATTAAAAAATAGTAATATATCCTATGTTCAAAACACACAATGTTTTGAGATGGCAAGACTACGAACAAAATCACACCCTGTTGTTACTCGTATGTGGATACTTTCTTTATGTTTTCTTTTAATGGAAAAGAAGAACATGAAATTGTAAAAACAGTATCTTCGCTCTGGTATCCCCGAAAACGTAGGAAGGGGAACAACCAGAGTCCCCACGTTTAGGCGAAGACACTGTCCTACAATGTGATAGCGTAGGAAACCTATCGTCAACCAAGCATATATTTAATCCCAGGCAATATTATGTTTATAAGAAAGTTGCCAAAACACAATTCTTTTTGTTTGGTTTTGTTGACCCGAGAGTCTTAACCGGGACCTCATTAACTTAAGTTCAACACCAGACTGCTACATCGGTAGGCTATCATAATAGTGTATACAAATAAAACAATGTTGTATGCGGTCTAACTATTGATGGCAATTATTTGAATGGCAATTTTCGTTAAAGAAAACCGAGTTATAAAAGTATCACAGTAGATTGCCAAAATATTTAGCTAGTTTAAGAATATTTTATTAGTTTGTAAGAGATAATCAGAAAAGGATAATAACGCATAGAAGTCTTAAGAATATTGCTAAAGTTATCAGGTTAAGGGTTAAAACATGCACTTGGATTATTCAAACCATATTCTGTCATTTATGACATCATTTGTTGATCATTTGTTTCGTCGACGTAAAATAATGTTGACATATTTTTAAAATAATATGTAATTTACTTTGCCATTTTAATTTTAGAACTACTCCCGCTTCAGATAAATATCTGCAATACTTTAAAAAAGAAAAAAAAAACATTTACTTATATTTTTCTTTTCGTAGTAACTTGTTTAAAATGTTTGAGGATTAAAGAAATATTAACAAAAATTTATTTATCCCATATTAAATAATGCATACTAATATACTGTATTAATACTGAACTAGATACTGTATTAATAATTTTATATAAAAATCAGAAGTCATGTTGTTTATGTTTTGTTTAGAAATATTTTTGTTTACTTATCTGTTTTTTTTATTTGGATATGCATAGGCATTAGAAGTCCTTATTCTAGTCCAAGCCATGCGTCAGCACCCAGACAGGGTATGTGGAACGTGTGATGCTATTATAGCGTTTAAATTAGAATATTGCTAAATTAATAACTCTGTAATAGCAGTAGAAATAATATTATCCATCCGTAAAACTAGTTTACCATTTCGCAAACTTTATACGCAATTACGTAGCATAAGATGTTGAAATATATATTTATTTAACTGATTAAAATTTATGCAAAACAGTAATCATAAATTTAAATAAAAATGTACCTAGTAGAAAAATGATCAATACTATTCAATAATTGTGTTTGCAAATAAATACAATACATTACTTTTCTACGACTTTTAATTAGGATTACAAAATATTATCAAAAAAACCCTTAATTTTGTTATAAAGGTGCAAAAATATTTCGTGAAGTTCCTTTTTGACGTAGTATTTCTAACTTACATACAATGTTTTTATAAAAAAAATGCTTTTCCACATAAATTTGATGGGATGTTAGGGTAGGCCATTTCGCTTATTATTACAGTGCTAATTCTACCTACACAAACATAGTAATGCTAGAAAAACATTAACACAGTAATTAAGCCAGGACTAATAGATTTTATAATATTGGCTCGTTTTTTTTCCATGATCACTCGTCAACGCCTGCATCGTTCCCTTTCACCGTTTTAACGCCTGAGTTTGTTTTCATCGTTTGGTCTGTATTTATACTTTTTATTTGTTTTTTTTTTTGCTTTTGTTTATCGCCACACGCTGATGTTATACGTGGTGCTTAATGTATTGTGTTGAGCCTACATCAGGTGCACATATTCCAGACGAGGAGATCCGACAGGCGGAAGAAAAGTTCGAAGAGTCCTTGTCTTTGGCGCAGATTGGAATGTTCAATCTTCTTGATAATGATGTAAGTATACTGCAATTTATATTCATTTTACTTTTCTTAATTTTTTAAGATATTGGAAGGCAAACAAACAGACGGATTTCCTGATGGTAGGAAATTAACGTCGCCTAGAGACACCGAAGGTGGTAATGGTACGTTGCCAACCTGAAGGCATGATGTTAGGCCTCGAGCAAAAGTACGCTTACCGGCTACCTTACCCTCCAAACCGGAAAACGTCAATGGCAAGCACTGACGTTATGGCGTCAGGAATAGGTAAGGCGGTTGTACCAATCCGGGCGAGTCGCTGAGAAGCCTATGCTCGCCTCTTCGAGCTGCCTGGCAGAAAGGCAGAGGGTCCATTCTTCGAAAGAGACCGGACCAATCTGATAAAATAATTTATAGCTTTAACTAAATGTTAATAATTTGTTAGTGTTGTGTTCAAGAGTACCTAAAATGACATATTCGATTCTAATTTCCAATTTGAATGAGTGCTAGATTCAAGTGTAATCCTACTGATTTGTCCTCTAGATCAGTTACTTTTTTAAAAACGTTTAATTAAAAACATTATCGCGATATTTGTAGATAGAGCATGTAGCGCAGCTAACCTTCTTCGCTGAGGGACTACTGGAATATCACCAGCAGTGTACGGAGATCCTGAAGGGTCTCGTTTCAACCCTTATGGAGAAGTAAGTAAAAATGTTTAATGGAAAAAAGGGTCATATAAGCTTGAGGTGACTGTGTATGTAGCGTCAGAACATAAGGTATAGACCGATTTCGATTAGTTTTTTTATTACAATAGATATGACCGAGTGGTCCTAAATAATCTGCATTCTACTTCTGTTTTGAGCTTGTGCTGCATATCTATGTATTTGCATAAATACTGATGGTCATAATAACTGTAAATAATAACATTATTTTGCTGAAAATTCGTAAACAGTATTGTGAATACTATAAATCACTTGGACACAATTGCATACCAAATGTAATATTTCAAAACCGTGCATTATAAACTTCATCGTTTTGTAGGAAATGCGAGCAGTAAGCCGCTGAAAAGAACTATAACCACGCTCAGTTTCACAATCATTATTTTATTTTATGTATTATTTTAATATCATTATTTTATTGTATATTATATATTTGTACCTATGGTACATTCATATGTTTACGCCAAGTCCCTTACATGGTAGACAGAGAGTAGCGAGTGCCAAATGTCACGAATCATTGCAGACCTGCCTAACTTCCTCCATGTTCTTTACCTTTCGAATACAAAAAACTTCACGCCGGTTTAGGAGAATTTTGACACCGGCCTCGTATAAAACTGGATATTATTTTAATTTTATGAATAGTTGTTGTCGACATCACATTAAGCATAATAAATATGTTCCAGGAAAGAGGAAGCTCTATCCCGGCCGAAGTTGGAGTTCGTGCCCAAGACGCTGGCGGACCTGAACATCGAGGGCATGCACGAGCTGAACCATGGTAGGCGGTACGGTTCCGCGCAGAGCCTGTCCCGGCCGCGCGCCGTCCCCCC
>NJDD01003626.1:50323-77838 GCA_002245505.1 Calephelis nemesis | reverse complement strand
CTCCACCCGCTCCCCGCGCCCCGATCACAACCCAATGGAAGGGACCCCTGGAAAGGTGATTTCTACTTTATTTGCGGGTACTTTGTGTTTCTTTGGCTCTGGATTACTTTTCGTTTTCTTAGTACATATTTGTTCAACAATGTCCTACCAAAAATAATCATGTTCCGGTACTTTATCTCTAACACATCATAATGTCGTTTATTATAATATTATAATAGTAGTATAAAATACAAAAATTGAAATTATAGTTAGCCTGTTAACTTTTGTTGAAATTTAGCTAAGTAGATCTGTAATTTATTTATTACTTCTTAATACACTGACTTACTTGCAAACAAAATTAGAGGTATATAGTTAAAAACTTACTTTTGCTCGAGGCCTAACATCCCGACCTTAGGTTGGCAACGCACCGTTACTACCTTTGGTGTCTCTAGGCAGCGTAAATTTCTTACCATTAAGAAATGCGTCTGCTTGTTTGCCTTCCTATATCATAAAAAATACAGATAATAGTAACAAATATTTTATACTTACACGAAAAAGGCTTAATTTATCTGAAAATGAACAAGTTTGATTTACATTTCTTGCATTTACAAAAAAATAGTTTTGAATTAACAAAATAAAAAATTCTTATCTAAAAGTACAAAAGAAACAACATTTAAAGTTTTCATTTGAAGGTCTTGTTATTTCTTTAAAATTTCAGTGTATTAAAAACATATTTTCTTATTATATTCAATTTTATTCCATATTTAAAAATGAAGATAAAATACTATTTTTCTTTATATACACAACTTTGGAACAACATAGCAAATTGAGGAATAGAACTCCAGTTCCTCTCGAATAATATATTTAATGAATTAATTTATTAAAAATTCTAAAATTATGGTAGTTTTTCCTTTACTTAACTGACTTTAAGTTAACTTTGACTTAATGAACATATTAACTTATACTAAATTATGATTTTTCCCATTACCTTAATAGTAGGTAATTGTGAACAAGTACCTAAAAGTAAGGCAATAAATAAAATAAGTTATTTCCAAAATGAAAAAAAAATACTGCAAAATATGATTATTTACCCATTGTACAAATAAGCACTAAGAAGACGTCACGGTGGTGGTGGCTTTATTATTTTATTATGGGTTATTTTGGTGGTTATCTTTTTGGATTTTGGGTAACAATATTGTTTATAGATCAGGACTCGTGGGTTACGGTATATCTGCGTATTACACATTTCTCTGTGAAATAATCTTATCTTGAATATAGTTTCCATTTAAATATTATGTGGTCTGATATTAAATACTTTGATTCTAGTGACGTTCACTTAAGCGTTTAAGCGTAATCAGCTAAAGTAATAAAAAAATGCGTTTTTATAGAAACTCCTTTGTAAATACAGAAAATAGAACCGCTTTCTTTTTTCAGCTAAACGGTAGCTCCGTTGTTATATTTATAGTTGAATTTTCGAAATTGTAAAAATATAAAAAATGTGGTTCTGATGTTTATCACATATAAGCGAAAGGGCGTGCAAAGTTTTTGGAGTTTTATAATAATGATGATATTTTTTTATAACATTGGAAGGCAAACAAGCAGACGGATTTCCTGATGGTAAGAAATTCCCGCCGCCTAGAGACACCAAAGGTGGTAATGGTGCCAACCAGAGGCCGGGATGTTAGGCCTCGAGCAAAAGTAAGTAACGTCATGACGTTATGGCGGTAGGAATAGGTAAGGCGGTGATACTAATCCGGGTTAGTCGCTGCAAAACTGTACCACCTAATCAGATGTCACGGTGTTATTGACAGCAAGCCTATGCTCTACTTTTACGAGCTGCCTGGCACAGGAAGGCAGATGGTCTATGCTACAAAGGAGCCCGGACCAACACGGATATATACCTGGACAAGTTACACAAATCGAATCTAACCACAAAGTAAACAAATTATACACTTGTGTTATGGGTGTTAGTCAACGATTAATATATACATATACATACTTCAATAGATACTAGAATAAATTGAATAAACATCCAGACCCGAAAATGCAGACATCTAAATGTTCACCACGCAAATGCGACAGGCATGGAACACGATGCCTAGCGTTTGGTGGATGGAATAAAGCGTGTAACGCTAAACCCTTGGCCAATTTCTCGGTTTTTTTTTGTTAGTTAAACTATTTATGTATTTTCTTAAATATAAACTAATACACCCATAATATATGGTTTTTATAGGCCACGGTATATCTCTTACCATCAGGAAAGACTCTGTTTGCTGGCCTCTCACTTTAAAAAAGAAGTTAAAAAAAAGTTTCTTCACGCCCATGTCCCCGAAGAGATAGGCAGAGGCACAACCAGGGCACCCACGACTAACCGAAGACACTTAGTCCCGCAATGTAGTAGGTGGCAAGCCTATCGCCAATCGGGCACATATTCAATCTCGAGCAACGTTTTTTATCATAAAATTGGAAAAACCAAATTTTATTTTTGTAGCTCGACCCGGGATTAAAACCCGGGACCTCATGCAATCAAGTCCAACACCCGGGCCGCTAGACCACACAGGCGAAAAATGTAAATAAAACATTAATTTTCTTATTACTAATAGTAGGTACATATTTAGATTCAACAATTCAATAAATTTTGACGCGTCGAGGGCAAAGAACTAACCAAACGCCTAGCGATTACGCGTGCAATTGAGGGTAGCATACATATTATTCTAAAGCTTAACGATTCTGTTTTTGCACTAGACATGGGTGGCTATATTATTTTATCAGTGCGTCGCCGTATATTTCATCTTCGTAATTTTTCACCATATATTTGAAGTCATCGCCACAAACAGTATATGAATCTCCCTAAAAAAGTGGTCCATGGTCAAAGATTAGTAAAGCACGAACCAAATCACAAGCTCAAATCACTCACGCGGTCATGCCTTCGTCACTGGTTCACGCACAACCAGCTTCTATGTGGGAATACTAATATAAATATACGATACTATATCAATAAACTAACATTCTTGGGTAACTTGTAATAAATATAACAATGACAAAATGTATAAATGTTTTCTGTTCTTGCTAAAAACGTGCACAAAAATGTCTCAGCTTTCGTTTCTAGCACAATTTAAGTACACATATTTGTTGTAAATTTAAAAAAATCAAATACTTATTACTTGATAAACAAAACGACGGGTTGCAATCCGGGACAAGTGAAAACTTTAATGTTAACGTTGTGCATTTTTGATATTTTGGATAGGTTAAAAAATAATTTTGCACTAATTGCGTTACTTATCAGTATAAAAGTACTGTCATTTATGTGGTAGAATACAATATTCATTTATTGCGTCATCGTACGCAAACATGAAAACACAAACATTCGCGCAAGCGCCCTGCGCCGTCTAAACGACGCAGGCGTACAATTTTCGCCGCGCCGTATTTATTCCGAAAAAAGTGCGCAATGCCGCTAAAGAAATTTTCACTTCAAAAAATATGCTGCGTCATTGACACCTATAAAAATGAGTTTTACCTTTATAATATCATAGTCATGAAGCATGTAAATAAAAGTTATTTTTTCTGCCTCTGACTAAGGTATTATCAAGTGTTAATACTATGCTCCTTTGGAAAATATGGGCTAATAGCAGGACAGCTCAAAAAAATCAGTCATAAATTTGCTTATTTATACTATATATTATATTATACTGACTTTGTCTGGACGGCAGAGCCCCGCTATGACTTGCTTCCTAGGTTTGACATCTCCCAGCCTTTTGTTAGCAACGCACTATTGCCACCTTTGCGTTTAAACGCTGCCCGTCTCCTTAATAAGCACGGACTATCATAGGAGTTACGTTGATATCATAGTCTGTATCATATTGTAATAAAGGCTTTACCAGATTGAAGCTGTCTTATTTGAAGTACTTTATTTTGTCTTTATTAATAAGACGGTGCGAGTTTTTTCCACCCTCTGAAATAACTCTGTTTTTTGGCATAGGTTAATAGCATAGGTTAGCAATATGTTTGCATTCAAACATTGAAAGAATCCAGTAAATAAAAATATCCATTGCAAATGTGATAAATACACATTGCAAATTTAAATACTATATACATTGTATGATACATTGTACATTGTATGTATGTCTTTAATTTTTAACAATCGCATCAACCAATATTATTGTTGATTTCACGGTAGTGTTTAATTATTACTTGTACATAAGTATGGTATAGTAGCTAAAAAAGTAGTTCTGAAGATGCAAGCAATTGTAATTTATCACTGAAATGAAATTGTAAAAAGTTAATGTAGTATAAAGTTCATGTGTAGATTTGTATCGACAAATTAACTGTTATATTTTAACAGCCAAAACGCTACCGTAGTTATACCTAGTAACTTAAAAAAATATTACGGTACAGAGATAGATGCGCCTCCCACCAATCAAATCGCAGAATTTCCTTTTTCTGCCATTTGGCTTTTAATCTTCGATCAAAACTGAAGAATTCCTTATTTTCGGTTTTTTAATAGGCCGTAAGTGTTTTTTTGATTTATAGCATAATAATATAAATAATCAGAATGAAATATAAACAAAAAAATAAAAGAAATGTAAATAAATTGTATATTTGTAAATAAAACATGAAGAAAAGAAACTGTTTCTCGGAAAAGGTTACTAGTATCTAATTTTATTTAAATTTCTATTAGCTATTTTATTTTTTGCTTCTTTTGTAAATACATTCAATTTTATAAAAAATTAGGATTCCATTTTGTTTTCAGATACAGAGGTTCCTCTCCTTTCCTCCGCCTCCCTTTTGCGTAGATTTAAGATACACAACTATATGCAAAGGTTTACGTTTTTGAACTATCTTTCTATTTTGTAATTAATATGAAAGAGAGTTATCAACCGCAAGTTATTAAGCATAAATTTAAACAAATAAAAATAATGTCATTAGTCAACCAATCATTAACGCTTAAGTTGGTTATGCATCTCTTTCACTTTGATAATAACAAAAGAGAGAGATATAAAATATCTCTATCTAAAATTGCAAATTATTTAAAACGATGTATACCTCTGCACATAGTTTTATTTTATAATTAAAGTTACACGTTAATTATCAGGTAAATTATGTTTAAAGATTTTATTATCTAAGTGTATCTGTCGTTTCTTACGATAGTTGTTGCCTTCTTCCTTTCTGATTATCGATGTGTAGATTAAAGGCAAATAACATACACATTTACAGATATATTACATTATTTAGTTAAATTATAAACTTCAACAATTTTACTTAATGTTTAAATGATAAGTAGATCACGCAAACAAAGTATTGAAAGTCGAATGGATTGAATAATACAATATGGATAGTCGATTGGATTGAATTTAGAGTAGTACAAGTCGACTGGATTGAGTTTAAGTATGTATTCACTTGCGTTGCGGTATAAGGCGGATCTCGTGCGGGCTCGCCTGAGCCTAAGCCGCCCTCCAACCTCGAGCTCTTCCCGGGCGCCGGCAACGCGCCCCGCTCCAACAACGGTAACACACGCACACGCACACACACACGCACTTCTATTTCAATACACACTTAAAGAGCGTCTAGTTTAAATCTAAACCTCATGTATGTTACGTCTCCTGGAACTGTTAACTAAGTCTATATATGACGGAACGGAGAGTCGTTTTTTAAGCTAGACGATCTTTGATTATATTTATTTATATTTTATAAAGTTCACAAATCACATTTATGTACTACATAATTTTACACTTATGTATTTATTATTTAAAGGCAGCCTTTTTTACATATACACATAACATTTCAATTGTTGTCACATAGATATTTTAATAACAACAAAATGGTATATTTGTATTTTGGGCCAAATATTGTAGCATTATTCGACACATTTAATTTCGAGAGCAATTTTTACGAAGCCAAAATCCACTTGCTCGAGTATTAAAACATAAAAAATAAAAAAAATAATGAAATTTGTGATATAGGAATTACAAAAACAACTATAATAATATTACTCTATTAATATAGATTAGAAATTACTCTATTACAAAACCAGTTATGTATTCATTGTTATATTTTTATAATTAGACACTTAAAAAATTGTCTTCTTCGTGATTTCTCATATTTATTTTTGTGAATAATCCTGACTTGTTTGTAATTTGTATATATTAAAAATACCTTTTCTGATTAGTTGAATACATATCAATAGTCAGAAATACTTGCAAAATAAAATTGTCAATAAAAACCTATGCAAAGAAATATATACACAAATATATACAATATATACATCTGCATCAGTCATGATTTATTTTAAAAACAAACACAAATATCATTTTATCCACACAAAGTCAGTAAAAGATATAAACTCTCACACAGACACAAACACACACACACATGGAAATAACCATATTGCGTGCGCTAACCAGTAATATAGTTCACATATTTGCGTTATTAATTAAAATTATTAGTGCTTGTTTATAGCAATCATTAGTAGTGTCACTAGCAATTTAGTTGGTAAAAATAATAAAATGTATTTAATTATAAATAAATATAGGCCCTAATTAGTTTACACAAAATATGTGTTTCAATTTGGAAATCAAAACAAAACTTTAAAAAAAGTAGTATTTTTTATTTAATCAAAAAAAATACAGAATAAAAGTAATATTTTAGGTGAGTTAGCTACCTAATCTACTATTTATGATTATAATATGATATGATATCAAGTAATTGATATTGATGCTGCTCTTTAAAACAAAATTAAGTCCGTAAAACCTTTAACGATCCTCAAAGACTTTCGTATATTATAGTGATTTTTGCTATTACTTCTGAAAAGATAAACAAAAAAAGTAGTTCAAAAGTTACATGTTTATGAAACCCTATCCGTCAGTAGTAAAACCAAAATCGTTGAAGAACACATTTGTCCTTGTAGATATTTAACTAAGGACATAATATTTATTATAGACTTATATGCCTAAATATCTCTCACAGTTAAAATACTCATAAAATATTCTTTTTGTTCACGTGAAGTGAAAAAAAACCAACGATAATAAATATTGTTAATGAATGATCGACGTTTCAAATATTAAAAAAAAC
This sequence comes from Calephelis nemesis, assembly GCA_002245505.1. Lineage (NCBI taxonomy): Eukaryota > Metazoa > Arthropoda > Insecta > Lepidoptera > Riodinidae > Calephelis > Calephelis nemesis. The sequence continues at coordinate 70,791 of NJDD01003626.1, read as the reverse complement.
AAATTGGAATGCGATTTATTAAAAAAATAGTCGCTAAATTATTAATCTGGGATTTGTAGCGATGATGATTAGTTAAAAAAAATTAATATTAATATACTAGAACAGAATACGTGTCCCAAAACTTTGTGGACATTGCTAAACGCTCTAATGCCAGATAGAGAGTAAGTAAATGAGAGCGAGCAATAGGCCTTTTTCCTGTCTGTTTTGGTTATCTTAACGGACAAAAGTTAAATGAGAGTGAACAAAGGCCTTATTTCTATCTTTTTTTGTTATCTAAATACAGCGATCGATTTCGTTTGCTCGGCCTGAACTCGACATCAATTAAAACAAAGCTAAAGGTTACTGAGAAAACTTTAACAGAAAACAAAACCTTATTTCAAACTAATGTAGGAAATAAAAATTTGCTTCAGTCGCTATTTGAATAATCACGGCATTTTTTTTATTTAGAAATAACTGCATCTAATAATACCACACGTATACTTTATTTTTAATTTCATTTATCAGGATTTTCATGATTACTTCCAATAGAAATCATTCATGCAACTGCTGGAATCCGTCTTCAACTTCTATCATTTAGTAACAAGGCAACATTGTCTCTTATAGATGAAGCTTCGCTTGAAAAACCTAATACACACAAAAATCGTATCTTTAATAATAAAAAAATAGATCATCCTACAGGGCAATATAGTAAGTCTTACCCAGAATACTCAATTGACTGATATGTATTTTACATGACAAATTATTAGTCAGAGCCTTTACCATGAGTTGTATAGATTACGTTTGGTAAGTTACGTGTCAAAATCTAAAACAGTTTTGGTCTAAAAATGTTTTTCTCTTAGTTACCAATAGAGTCGCTGTTCAAAGTTTTCATACAAATAATTTACAGAGACGGTAGCGAGTATAGTAAACTTGACAAGCCGTTATCTCATAGTAAGGACCCAGATAGACATACTAAAAATTAAACATACTAATGTAGATTATTAAATAAGACTGCTTAGTATGAATTTACATTTCTCTCAATTTTTACTTTGTTCATATCAGTTTTATGCCACATTTTATTGGAATATACCAAATAAATTAAAAAATATATATCATAAGTTGTTTACATGTACAGAATAAGGTCGATTTACTTTGTTTCGCCTCGAAAGTTTTTATAAATTAAATTTATAAATTCAACGAGTTCTATAATTTAGTAACAAAAAAATTCTCGCATTTGTATGAAAATAATTATGAACGTGGAGTAAGCTACGCAGCACTTTAGGAATTATAACACATAGCACTTGATGCTCTCTGGCTATGTTGTAAGGGACTTGGTGTTAACTAATGTATGTATATGTTAACACCATGTAGTGTTGTATTCACGAAAATACTTTTTTCAAATATTTGTATCACGAGCATATTTTTTTAAATAAAGGCAATTTTTGTCTCTATTTTAATTGTAGTGAGACGCTTTTTGTGTGTTTTGGGTATTAAATGTTAGTCAATAAATCACTGTCAATAATCCTTTTGGCATGACTATCATCGTTTGATTGTTGAGCTTATGTGTTAACAGCAGCTTAATACATTTTAGATCATATTTGTATAATGCAATATTAAAAAAACATGCAGACATTAAGGTACATAAGACAAGAAAGCAATGATTGGTTTGCCATATGTTTTATGACCTCCATGTAAACGTTTCGCCCTTTAATATTATAACACAACCCGGGGGTATTATTTTGTTTTATTAATTAGCAAATATCTAAAAAATTTTCATTTATGAAATTAAATATTCGATAAAAGTTACTTCACTTGACTCGTCTTGGCTGGGGCACTTCCGTGTCTACAGATATTATTATGGTCAATGATATAGCCGTATTATACAGTTTGAAAAGCTTATTTATATATTGGTATTTACCAATAATAGAGGTTATAAGTAGTTATATATTATGTATGTATGTAGATTCTTGTCTACTGAAATTTTATGTGTGGTTAAAACACTTACTTCTCGCAATAATTTAATAAAACATAATGGCGGGAAAATGAGCTTATAAATCGTGTTCAAAAATAGTTGTATGTTAAAAATTGTAAAAGTAAATAGTAGGTTTTCATTCTCAAATGAATTTAATTTCCATACAAAGTAACGGTTTCGGTTTTTATAAGAATGTATGAAAATATTGCATTATACAGACGTCAAAGTAAATTTTTGTACAACATTCCCGTGCTAAGATGTTTTTAATGCAGCGTCGCCTCTGCCATCGCCGGTCAAGTCGCCGGCGCGGACATCGGTCTCTCAGCCGAAGGGCCCGTGCTGCACGGCGTTGTACGACTTCGATCCTGAGAATCAAGGGGAGCTGGGGTTCAAAGTAATATATTTTTTTATTATTCGAAGGAATTTTTTGATAAGAAGCAGGGCCAGAAGCACCAAGTAAAAAAAAAGTATCTTCACGCCCATATCCCCGAAGACGTAGGCAGAGGCACAACCAAGGCACACACGACTAGCCGAAGACACTAAGTCCCACAATGTGCTAGGTCGCAAGCCTATCTCCAACCGGGCATATATCCCATCCCGAGCAACGTTTTTTTTATTAGAAAATTGAAAAAACCCAATTGCTTGTTGCCTGACCGGGATTCATGCTGGGATCTCATGCAGTCAAGTCCAACAAATGAACCACTAGAGCACAGCAGCGATTATTCCCGACGGGGGCAGACCTATGTGTGATGAACATTTAAATGCCTGTATTTCCGGGTCCGGCTGTTTATTAAATTTATTTCAGGAACTGTTTGAGTATTTCTATGTAGCAGTGTTGTAGACGTCTCCATATGCATATAATTTGCTTACTTTGGGGTTGGATCAATTTGTGTATTTTTTCCAAGTATTATTTTATTTAGGTATTTATTTAATTTTTGCGCGTACTTTTGTACAAGTATATAAGGCTCTTCCAAACAGGTTTTCAATTTTTTGGCCATCCTTACTACATGTAAATTAAGATATCCAAATGAAAAATAACGTGATTTTTTTATTCATTTGACTTAAGGCATATATAATAACATTTGCCTTTGATTTAATTAAAAAAACATTGATGGACCAGATGGCCTTGTTTATTACGTATCAAATAATAATTTCGATAACTACATGTGTTTCCTAGTCTTTTTTTTTTGAAGTTATACTTCTTTTGGCGCGATTGGGAAAAACGATGAGAGTGATTTTTTACGATGCGCGCGCACACCGACAGATAAATGTGACAGTCAAACGCAACACCCTGAAGTTAGTTGCGAACCTTTTTGAAGTTATACTTTTTTTGGCGCGATTGGGAAAATCATGAGAGTGAATTTTTATTTTTAACTATATTTTATGATTTTTAATTATTGTTTCATGCTATTTATGTATGTATGCGTTGTGTTATTATTTGGTATTTATGGATTGTTACGCCAAAGAAGTATAACTTCTTACGTGCGTACATGAGTACACACACTCTTTTTTTATTTTGAGTCAAGTGGATGAGTTTATTCGACATGTAGTAAGTTCTGTGGATAAAAACAAAGTCATTTTAATCAAATAATTTTTCATGTTGATATCTTTTGTTAAAGCACCTTAACGCCCATATCCTCGATGGGGTAAGATGAGTCACAACTACGACTAGCCGAAGACACTAAGTCCCACAATATGATAGGTGGCAATTGACGATAGGCTTGCCTCCTATCACATTGTGGGACTTAGTGTCTTCGGCTAGTCGTAGGTTGGTTGTGCCTCTGTCTACCGCTTCGGGGATATGGGCGTGAAGATACTTTTAATATATTTAAACAAAGATCGCCTGTAGATACTATAGCTATAGGTTGTAATGGTGTGTCACAATTTGTTTGGTGTTTTAGGAAAACGACGTGATCACATTGATCAACAAAGTGGACGACAACTGGTTCGAAGGGTCCGTGAACGGGAAGACAGGATACTTTCCCATCAGCTACGTGCAGGTCAACGTACCGTTACCCAACATGTAAAAAAACACAAAAAAAAACACCCGCCAAATCATACTTTCGTTTTGATCATTGCCACTATTCAATTCATCTCGTATTTATTTTATAGAAACAAACTAAAAACATTTTATTTTATGAAACAGGATTCGATCTTGAATTATATAAACCTTCTTTTGTTTTCATGTGATTCACGTTTGTGTCCATGAAATTCATGAAATTTCTTTAAATTTCTTCGATTCAAACTGTTAGTAAGCAAAATGTTTAATTTAATAATTTAAACTACTATTCAACTTCTTTGCCTATCCGTTAACCGGAACATGGTCCGCGTCTTTAAATAATTAATGTATCATGTTTCGGGATAAAAAGTAGCCTGTGTGTTTTTTATCATAATTAATCTGTGTACAAAATCTAACTCAGATAATTATGTTTGAAGTTTAAAAAATTAAAATGTTAAATAAAATTGATAGATGGCGCTGTAATAAATTACAACAGCGAAATAATGACCAACAGCGTGTCCCTTGTATACGAAAAACTATAAAAAAGCATATTATGGTAAACAGATACAAAAAAGCGCATTTTTGCTAACTTTTGGCTTTATTACGGAAGTTTACTTTCTTGACTTAAGCAATTAGTACACCGTTGTAGCAAAAGAAATCTGAAAACTCGATATTCGTAAATTTGGTATCGCCCTTATCAAAAAAAGTTTTAAAAAACAAGCTATCTAAGTAAACTTAAATTAATAAACATGGACAAAAGTTAGCGTAAAATTAGGTTGACATAGTCTGTATCACGTTGTAATAAAGACTGTTATACTAAGTTGAACCTTGGAGTATTTTACTCCGTTTTTATTAATTAAACATTATTCACAGAAAAATCTGAATATAGCGTTTTCAGCCGAATTTAAAAAATGAAGTTCTTAATCTATTTGTTAATGTTATCTGCAAACTTTTGAATTGATGAATAAATTTTGTTTCTTTTTCTAATTGAAAACTAGTCTCTGTTCTTTGAAAACTGCTTCTAACGTGATTTCTTCAGATGTAATCAAGACTTAATACAAAAATTATCAATTGGTTTTTAAGTAATACGTAATAAATATTAAGTTGGCTACTTAATTTTGTTCTGAAAAAAAGGAAAAATAAACTGAATAATTGCATTTATCTTTACATTATTTAGACACAAGCGTAAGTCACATCGGCACTATATCGAAAAGATCACATACAAGAAACATACTTGCCATATGCTTGGAGGCTGATTATGTATCTCAGTGGTTAACTCAAAATGGAAAAGTGTATATCAAATCGCTGTCAAATGACGTCATTTGTGTTTGCTGTCTCTATTGTATTTCTGTTGGTCACTGGAGATAGCAAATATGAAACACGTCATTTGACAGCTATTTGTACACTTTTCCATTTTGAGTTGGCCACTGAGATACATAATCAGCCCCCTGAAGTAGTATTTCTTACCCAAACCTCAAGAATAAAACTTCTAACTCACAATTTCCAAATGGCGAAAAATGCCTGTTAAACTTCACCAATAAGTTAACGGTAGTTTAATGTGTTATAAAGAAATTTCTAATAAAACACCAAAGATTTTGTATGTAGCTAAACAGTAAACCTAACCCAGCTCTCTATATGTATTTTAAAAGTATGTGATCAGGCTTAAAAATCTATTATTTTATCCATCAATAATTCCGGCCGGTCTTCCATTATAATTTAAAATAAGAATTTCACTTTTCATTTGAGGTCCTTATTCTGTATTTGTGATACTTTCGGCCGAAATAAAATCTATTTCACAGAAAGCGTTTACTGTTATCACTTTGCACTGCTAAATTAGGAGAATATAAATATCGTTATTAGTTCTTCTACATTATCTCAAAACTGAACCACATCTGAAATAGGTTCGTTTATACATATATACATACACTATGTTTAGAAGAAAGATTATCGAAAAACTTTGTGGTATATTGAGAAATCGTCGTACAGAATAGGTTCTTTATTTAGTTATTAGTTTATGTTGAGCCAATAATGTTAATTTTAGAATAAAAAATGCCTATTGTTTTTTAACAATGCAAAATGGAGAAGGATTGGTATAGAAAATGACGTATGGTTTTAGTATAATGTAAGATGTGACCAGTGTTTTTATTTTACTGTTTTATTTATCTATTAACCATCCAGTAGAAGAAAGGTTAGCATCATTATAAAAACTAGTTGAGATTAGATTTTATAGATAAAAGACCATTCGTGTTACAGGATGTAGAAAACTTTGCTTTTTTTCAATTGAATTTTATATTCATATAAATAGTTGAAGTTTTTTTTATTTAAATCTTATTGAATATATAAAAGTTTAATAAAATTTATGCTCTACTTAGTACACTTGATTAAACTTAATTTTTTAATAACACTACTTTTCCACAATACAACTTTGTTTATAATTACAATCGATATTTAAATAAATGACAATTATTGAGAAATGTAATTGAGTTATGTAAAGCCGCCCTATTCTGTCCTGTATATAATCTCAAATAAATGCATAAATAAAAAGGTTAACCTTCATAGTAGCCATATCTATAAACTTGTAACATGATTGGTCTGTTTTATAAGCGGGTAATATATGTTTTATTAAAGGAAAGTATGTGTGTGAGAGAAATAACATTGGAATTGTTATTGAATCTTGCCAGGTGTTTGTGGCGATATTTTATGTAATGGAAAGACATAATATAAATCAATGTGATATATTATGCAAGCGGTGCAGTATTGATTAAAATAATTGTATATTTCTTTAATGAAATCCTTTTATTTCATTATTTTATTATAAGTTGTGTCCATGAAATCTTTGATCAATCAGAACTCATTTATATTAGTTTAAAAATAAAATCACCATGTACATGCATGCATTTATTATTTTGTCGCATTTCACTATTTATGATATTGGTGATACATATTTTGACGATAAAATAAGTAGCAACACGGACCCCGTATAATAAAATTCTCTGGCATACAAAAGACAATACCTAGATCTAATGTTAGTTGTATGTAAGTTCATAAATAATAATAATTGTTCTTAATCTTCAAGTGTCTCTTAAATGTATTGTGTAAGTATTTTGAGCAAATAAATTCATCGGTGTTACAAGGGTGTTATTTCAATGTTACACGATATCTTAAGTCGCTAGCACCTTCTAGTATGGCGTTGGGAGCTTAGTCTTGCGATTTCCCATTTCAATTATTTATATGCGCTAACTATCGTACGACTAAAATACCCAAGTCCTGTTAAAGCTCAAATCGTCGAAACGTCCTTCCACATATTTATTGGCTTAATATTGATGTTGTATTTATTTGAATCATACTACCAATTTTTATAATCTGTACCTAGTTGACATGTGAAAATAAATTTTATCGTTGAACTATAGGTACTTACATAGCTATATTATAAATAACAATTATATTTCAGAGACTTATGGATCCGAAATGGTGCCATTTGAGTACTGTTTATGAAATAAAATTTGTGTAATATATAGATACAAAATTAACATATACTAGATCCCAAAGCAATGGCACCAAACTAAATGCTTGAATATATAAGAAACAGCGCAAGTTGGTGTGATGTATTATATGTTTGATATATGTATTCTCGTTCATGTTACTATAATATTAAATACCTTACCTATTGTTATTTGATAGATAACTTGACGATTGACGGAGATGTAACACAATTTATTTGTATTAAGATTTTATCCTGAACTTATTGCTCGTTTCGCCTCCTAAATAAAATGTTACAATTAACTTGTTTATCATTTTTATAATCTCCTAATGCCTGTTAAACAATGAGAATAGTACACGGGGAGACCTCATAAACTCAATAAGAAAGCAAACAAGCAGACGGATTTCCTGAAGGTAAGAAATTCACGCCCCCCAGACACAAAAGGTACAGTTGCGTTGCCAACCTATGGCCGGAATGTAGGGCCTCGAGCAAAAGTTAAGTCCACCGGCTACCTAACCCTTCGAACCGGAACAAGTCAATGGCAAGCGCTGACGTTATAGCGGCAGGAATAGGCAACGCAGTGGTACCAATCCGGCCGAGTCGCTGCGAAACTCTACCAGCTAGTTCCTACTAGTCACGGGTACTGTCACGTTGTTAGTGACGGTTAGCCTATGCTGCCTTTTAAGAGCTGGCTAGCAGGAACACAGATGGTGTATTCTACAAAGGAACTCGGACCAACACAGAGAAAAATGTTTGTATGAAAAGAGTTATGAATGAATAGTTACAACAAAATGTCTCCCACATTTAGTAGAGATCGACTGCTCAAAGGACTTTTTAGGAAGAGATCATTTTTTTCACTGCTTATAATAACTTCAAGCCGAAACACGGTATTAAAGCAATCAGAAACACTGGCAATCCCCTAAGTTTCTTTTGAAGGTAGCAGTTATGAGCAATCTGAAAGTTGCCTAACGCAGTTAGGTAATAAGCAGTAGGTATCTAAATAAATGGTTCTAAGTAACAAATAAATAAATATACCAAGAAAAGTTGACCCAACCGCGAAGTAAGTAAACTGCTTGTTATTGGATATTATTAAACATGCATCAGTATTAATCACCCAGACATATATGCACCAGTATATATTTAAACACCCAGACCCCGGAAATACTATGCTCACCATACAAATGCCTGTACCTGCCGGGAATTGAACCTCAGCCTGACGGTTGGTTGGTGGAGTTAGGCGTGTACGCTAACCTCTTGGCCAACGAAGTTGCGACAAAGTAAAATTATCGAGAAATCTTTACTTCTAACCAAAGATCGATAATACAGAGCACCTATCCCATATCAAAGTAGAATGTTTTTGGTCCTAGCAAAGTAGCTGTTCAAATTTGTAGACTGCGTTCAGTACATTTAATTTAAAAAGATATATCCACACTTTACTGGTAGTATCTACTTTTGGTTTTAAATATCATGGTAGGTACATTTTCTCATTTTACTTACACGGAGAAAATGTCGAATGTAATTACTATTTTATTTAAAAAAAAACACTGTCCGTAGTCGTATGTATACTTTAAGTACGATAGGTAGTACCTAAATTATTTGAGTCTTAGATTTTTTTGTTTAGATATCCTTTATTATTTCATCAAATTTAAAATAGACTTCTATGACCGCGACTATGCAGTCTGCAACCATACCGCTTTACGTTATACATAATATACACCTAGTCTTTAGATACCTATTAACTTCAGTGCTGGGCAATGCCTTGTTTTGGCATACAGAGAATATCAAAAGAGAATATCTTTCATCTAACCCTTAAGTTTGTAAATTGTAGATCATCAAGGTCTCGACGTATCTTACCATAAGGAAATCCATCCGCAAAAGTATCTTCGCGTTCAATTCCCTGAAGAGGAAGGCAGATGTACAATCAGGGCAACCACAATTAGCTATAGGTGCACCTAGTCCGACATTGTGATAGGTGGCAAATCTATCGCCCAATCGGGGACTTTTTCAATCCCAAGCAACTTTGTTACATTCCTTCCCTTTTGGCATTAGCATTTTGCTGTTAGGTAGTCAAGTAGAAATTTACATCCAATTTACCAAAATCGGGATTCAATTATAATTAGTCATAAGTCGTCAATTATTCATATCAGGGTCTTGGGTAAAGCGGTGGCCTCATTACTCAAGCTCACACATTGAGATTTGGCGGCAATAAGTACATGATACGCTAGTTTCTTCGTAATTACCTATTTCATTTGTGCACTTTCACTGAACAAAATTGTACAAAATGCCACCAAAATTGACTAATTTGACTAAAAGAAAACACGAAATTTAATAATTGTGAAAAAACATCCGACCTTTTTTCGCAATGGCGCCAAAACTCAACTTCGTTATTATAAAAACAAAAATTTTTATAATTGCAGTCATCATTTTTAAGGCGTTTTGTCAACTAAAAAGTAGGGCCTCTAATTTGCACATACAAGCACGTAACAAATGCTACGTTTTCCTGCTGCTACAACTTAAGTGGTAGGTACCTAACCATTCCCGTGTTATGGTGAAGAAAACACAGTAGTCAACACACATGCCATTTGTAATCAGAAAATATGTATGCTTATGCCTATTTTATAAAAACATCATGACCGATCATTAGAGATGCTATAAACTAGAGTAGTATATATGCGACACTTATTTTATATGCCAGGACTGGTAGTTTAATAGTTACCATACAACATATTTCTGTCTATGTAAAAACAGGACTGCATGACCTCACTTAGAGTTTATAGGCCTTTGTGTCTCCAAAATTTTAGTAGAAGTCCAGGTTTCTCAGTGTTTTTGTATGTCACCATAATTTACAGCAACATAATCCTCAACAAAAACGAGCAGATATTGCATTTAGGTTATTACATAAGCGCATAGCGAAAGCACAGATAGACTGAAATAATGATGAAGTTATGACACTGGTGGCTTAATTTAAAAATTCTTTTAAACCCTGTCTTTCTAATTTAAAAAATCTTCATAAAAATATCAAATAAGAAGCAAAACCTTTTATTCATTGTCAAATTGGAATGGTTACATTTGAAAATATTTTTCATTACGTAAGCAAATAATACAAATGTTGCATTCTAGGAAGTTGGTATTAAAATACAAGGTTATTACTTAATTGCCACCTCGGAGACGTAATACCAAGTGCAAAGTGGATTCCTTTTGAATGTTATAGTCAGAAAGGGTTCGCCCATCTTCCAGTTGCTTTCCAGCAAAGATAAGTCGCTGTTGGTCTGGAGGGATGCCTTCCTTGTCCTGGATTTTGGCTTTGACATTCTCAATTGTGTCTGAAGGTTCAACTTCTAATGTAATGGTCTTTCCAGTAAGAGTCTTGACAAAGATCTGCATACCACCTCGCAGACGGAGAACAAGGTGAAGAGTGGACTCTTTTTGAATGTTGTAGTCAGACAGGGTTCGCCCATCTTCCAGTTGTTTTCCAGCAAAGATGAGTCGCTGTTGGTCTGGAGGGATGCCTTCCTTGTCCTGGATTTTAGCTTTGACATTCTCAATTGTGTCTGAAGGTTCAACTTCCAAAGTAATAGTCTTTCCAGTAAGAGTCTTGACAAAGATCTGCATACCACCTCGCAGACGCAGTACAAGGTGAAGAGTGGACTCTTTTTGAATGTTGTAGTCAGACAGGGTTCGCCCATCTTCCAATTGTTTTCCAGCAAAGATGAGTCGCTGTTGGTCTGGAGGGATGCCTTCCTTGTCCTGGATTTTGGCTTTGACATTCTCAATTGTGTCTGAAGGTTCAACTTCCAAAGTAATGGTCTTTCCAGTAAGAGTCTTAACAAAGATCTGCATACCACCTCGCAGACGGAGAACAAGGTGAAGAGTGGACTCTTTTTGAATGTTGTAGTCAGAAAGGGTACGTCCGTCTTCCAGCTGTTTTCCAGCAAAAATGAGCCGTTGCTGGTCCGGAGGGATGCCTTCTTTGTCTTGGATTTTCGCCTTTACGTTTTCGATAGTATCTGATGGCTCTACTTCTAAGGTAATCGTCTTACCTGTGAGAGTTTTAACAAAAATTTGCATTCCACCTCGTAAGCGTAATACCAAGTGAAGCGTAGATTCCTTTTGAATGTTGTAATCAGAGAGTGTGCGCCCATCTTCAAGCTGTTTCCCTGCGAAGATAAGTCGCTGCTGATCGGGAGGGATACCTTCTTTGTCCTGAATTTTAGCTTTTACATTTTCAATTGTATCCGATGGCTCAACCTCCAAGGTTATGGTTTTTCCAGTGAGTGTCTTCACGAATATCTGCATTTTTCCGTCTGTACAAAGAAAGATCAAATGTTAGCTAAATGTGTAAGAAAAACTTTTGATTTGGCATTATTAAAATTGGTTTGTAAATAGGTCAATAAATATGATTCTGACTCATGTCCTGACGATTAAAATGAACAAAGAAACATTAAAATGGCGTCAGTACTAACTTTCGATGTCTGAAATGACGCAGCTAAAAAGAAAAAATAACTCACCAGTAACAACAGTGAACAAACGAGAGTTTCAATTTCTTTCCTCTAATTAATTATGAACCAAATCTTTGTATAACGTATTATTTTAATAGTTAATATTATTTTTTCACAATTTCCACGTATTACCGAAAATCTGAATAGCTGATTAATGAAGTGAAATTTGAAAAAGTATCAAAACTATGTATCGATGTTTAAAATATTCATCAATCGATACATCGGTGTTTGTAGACGAAAGAATATGTCCGATACATCGATATAGGTATCGATAAAAAGTATATATTTACTATTATCAATAACAGTAATATTTTTATTTAACTGATACAGTCCTGCACATGAATAAAATGGACTTTTTCATTTAGACTATTGATTTTCAAAAACTTTTGATTTCCCCAAGCTAAATTTTAGTAAATCGAATAATTCTGTAATTATAAAAGTTTGAAACCAATCGGAAACTTAGCGAGAAGATGAATCGGTTTATGAAATATTACAATACTGCCCTGACACCAGCTTTTTCTTTGACGTTGTTTAACTTCGTTTGAAATACATAATAATATACTACATATTCAATAATATACTATATACTCGCGTTGTCTTTAGTGTTCTAACTTTTTTTATCGTGGAGAAAGTCATCATGGATACCCGCCACTTTTGGCAGAAGTGGCACGTTATGTCAGACTTCTACTGACAAAAACCCCACGGCGTCCTCCCCTTAGCAAGGTACCGGGGCTGTCGGGACGTTTTCGCAAACTTCCGGGGCAGTGGAAGTGGCGGCGCTGGATCCAATGATCCCCTTCGAGCAGCTCCACTCAACAACGGCCGCATATCCTGCACCACTTCAGGGTTCCAGTGGCGTCAGGCACCGCCGTACCCACTGCAACCCCATCTCGACCGGGCGGCCTAGATGGAAAGCCCACCCCTCTTTTCCGCGGGCCGTGCTGCCAACACTCCACGTGGCCAAATAGTCCACCACTCTGTGTGAGCTCCTCGTGACAGAGAGGGGTACTAAGGAGCGTTCTCCCTGGTCTTAATTGGTTTCACCCGGGCCCCGGCTCGACCCAAAATACTCAGCTCCCCCGCCACGACAAGGTTTGGACCCGTCATGTTCTAATCAAACCTAACCAAACCATACCTAAACCTATTGATCATTTAGTTTTAAACGAATTAAATTTTTTTTTTAGAAATTATTTTGATAGTAAATGATGTTATGCTTGTACTTACAATCTTGCTAGCAAATGGTGTTGTTGAAACTTTATGTGAAACAAAGTTTCTAGCAAGTGACTAATATAATAAAAAAATATTATGACATAAGAAGTTATGAGAAAGAGTATTATATTTCATGAAATTCTGGCAAGTGGGTGTAACCGATAAACAATATGTACATTGGTTTTGCTCTCGAAATTTAATATTGAAAATATATATAAAATAATAATATAAAATATCTGAGTAAAAAATAGGAATAATAAGAATTAAAACAAGAAAACATTGTTGTTATACAGGAAATACCATTAAGAAAAGTAAGATAAGAATAACAATCATAACATTTACGATGTCTGTCATATCCAAAAAGCTTAAAAAAAAATTCAACCCTCTCTTTTACTTCCTATTGTTGTACAAATCATGCAAAACAATAAATGCTGCACTTTGCTTTTATAAATAATTGTTTTACCAGTGGTGATCTTTACGCTAGGCAGCGGTCCAAACATAGCGAGACTGCAAGACGTACACAAGGTATGTCTAAAGTTTCATGTATGCTACGGTTTGAATCAACCAGAGGGTTTAAATGATCACAGCAGCTATAAGTTAGCTAATGAAAACGCGTTTATCAGTAATGAGCCACTTGTTGCATCTCCTGCTATCTAAACTATACTGATGACCACAATACAAAAACTGAACTCATGACTCCGAAATACGCTACAAATAAAAAGTCATTGGGACGAACGCCAACCGCTACGCCAACCATATTCATTACCACCGCAACTGCACTTCGCTTATGAACTTACAACATATATTGTTATTGAGCTAGTCTGAACTAAAAACAAACAAAATACATATTTTAGAACCGCACTTTCTTAGATAAAATGTCACCGATTTATCGATACTTTTTTGGGATACATTGATATCGCTATTAATATAAAAAAAAACGATCGATCGATATTTTTCCATTTCGACATCTCTATCCGAATCACATTCGGGGGTTACCGTAAGCTCTTAAAACAGGGGCCCAGTAATATACCAGGGTCCCTACCATGAACGCTTTTAACAGTATTATTTCCATCTTGCTAAATGTCTGTCTTTATAAGCAACTTTATGATATACGTCATAAGGTTGTCTTTCTCCGATGACAATTAGCATTATTGAAATAATACTGTTTTAAGAGCTTATGGTACCCCCCAGGGCCCTACCATGAACGCTTAGAGCAGTATTATTTCCATCTTGCTAAATGTCTGCCTTTATAAGCAACTTTATGGTATACGACATAAGGTTGTCTTTCTCGACTGACAATTAGTATTGTTGAAATAGTACTGTTTTAAGAGCTTATGGTAACCCCCCAGTACTATTTTAACAATACTAATTGTCAGTCGAGAAAGACAACCTTATGACGTATATCATAAAGTTGCTTATAAAGGCAGACATTTAGCAAGATGGAAATAATACTGCTATAAGCGTTCATGGTAGGGCCCCTGGTATATTACTCTATGGCGCTGCCTGCGGCAGCAGGGCTACCAGTAGGAGTCCACTAGGAGTAATGCTAAAAATATAATCTTACTGATAGTTTAAAAATAAATTGTACTTCTAATATTTGCTCTAAATTTTTATACTTCGAATTTGTATAAATTACAAGCTACATTACCACAGTCTTAAAATATTAATTCAGCAGGAGACGACACACAAGCTAATTTCTATTACAAAATGACGTGCGAAGGGAGGCACCAGGAGTCACCACAAAGTACATTGAACACTAGGTCTTAAGGCACTATACACTAAATCAATCCTAATTACTAATGCGTTTCCAATCACTCACAATGATAATATTGGCAGTATTTTGAAATATAGACACATATTCACACTCTGTCGTTTAGTGACTTTAATAATTGCTGACGTTATCGTGAATTTAAGTGGTCGTAATTTTTTCATTATTATTGAATTTCGTGTTTAAATTGAGTGAAATTGGTTAATGTAGGTGTATAAGGTAGGTAGGTAGGATTAATTTTGTTCAGTGAAAGTGCACAAATGAAATAATCGTGAAGAAATTAGTGCATTGTCTATTTCCTCGCTGCCGTCAAATCTCACTAGATGAGTATCGAAGCCACCGTTTTGCTCAAAACTTTGTACATAGTGACCTAACTTGAAATTGGCAAAGTAGTCGTGAAAAACTATCGAAAGCTATATTTACAAAAGAAGAAGAATTGTTATAGCAGTATTTACGCCACACAAACTTGAAATAATAATAATGCCTAATCAAATGCCGTGTCAAAATTAAAATTTAGTTATTAATTATTATGGTAGGATAGCCGAAGATCGGGCGTTTTTTCTGTGAGGTAAATCAATGTCTTACCTCATATTGTGTTGTTATTTTTGATGTCCCTTAATCGCTTGCATGCCAAAACGTGGATCCGCGCAATTCAGTTACACTGCCGCGTTATAGTTGCGGCATACCAAAGGTTAAGTATAAAATATTA
Source organism: Calephelis nemesis (assembly GCA_002245505.1). Lineage (NCBI taxonomy): Eukaryota > Metazoa > Arthropoda > Insecta > Lepidoptera > Riodinidae > Calephelis > Calephelis nemesis. The sequence continues at coordinate 55,175 of NJDD01003626.1, read as the reverse complement.
ATCACAATTAACAAAACATATTGCAAGCAACATTTTGTTTCGCTCTTAACAAAGCGATATTTATGAAAATTGCTCTGTCAGAGTGACAATATTATACACCCTGATTTTTTAATCACCATCCAAATTTTAATATATTGATCTTAAGTGAAAATAATTAAATACGTGTTTTTTCTTTTAGTATCCCTCAATACTAAAATATGACATCGCAAAGTCGTCTACAAAGTACCTACGCGCTGAGTGCTCTGACATGCTAGATAGCTACCTGCTAGATACCTATTTTATTTTCATAAATGGAATTATTTATAGATACTTTATGCCTAGAAAAAATTTGGATGGTGATAAAAAAATCTTGCTGTATATGTTTACATTCTGACCCTTAAAATTCCAAAGATTTTTAAAGGAAAATGGCCGTTCTTTGGTTAACGATAACGTATAATGTTCTATTATATCATATGGATTTGAAATTCTGCACGGTGTGCACATATCACAATATCCTTATTTACTTCAGTATTTTTTTACTTCACTATTTTTGAAGTTATACTTCTTTTGTCGCGTTAGGAAAAAATGACGAGGGTAAATTTTTACGATGCGCGCGCACACCATCACGAAAAACCGACACGATGAAGTTAGATATAGATAACATTTTAGTTTTTCAAAAAAAGGTACCAACAAAGTAAAAGTAAGGACATCTACGTATGTTTGCGTGAAAACTGACAACTGTATTCACAATATTTCTTTATTTCTATGGTTAGTGACATTTTGTCTACAAATGTAAAATAAGGCAAAAGATAAAATTTTGAAGTTATACTTTTTTGGCGCGTTAGGAAAAAATGATGAAAGTAAATTTTTACGATACGCGCGCACACCGTTACGAAAAACCGACATGATGAAGTTAGCTATATATAACATTTAACAGTTTTTCAGAACATAAACTGAAGAGAAAAAACGAAAACATTAAGTATTCGTATTCGTGTTTTGAAAAAATATTTGGCATCAATTTAGAGGTTTTCAGAACTACGCAACTCATTTTACCCCCAATTAGTCCGACTATAGTTTGTAAACAACACTGTGTAATAGTCGTATTTTTAAGTTTTTATTTTTGCTAAATTTTGTTCATTGTTTGTCAAAAACCAAGTTTTGCTTTAGTTAATTGGATGTTATGAATACTTTTTAACCGTATCTAAAAGGGGTTTTGTCAAATAAACTGTAGGTTTTTTTTATATTTGTTTGTCAAATACGCTGTCAATAGCCATGTGATTTTAGTGGTTATTTTTTAGAAAGATTGGTAATGATTCCGAGGTAGTCTAATATTAATTCGTCGTGAGATCGTCAAGATAGGTAAACAATTGACGCATTATTAAGTTTAACTCAAAAACTACTAGTAGAATGTTATAAAATTTATGTATGACCATTTAAAAACCGTTTGCTATCTTTTAATAAAATGATTACTAAATCGAGACGTGATACCCAATGAAGTAGTTGGAGTTAATTTTTGCAGCTTTACTATGCTTAATTATTTACTTAAAAATTACTATGGCTGGACACTTTTGGCGGAGATCATTCCGTGTGCAGTATCTTAAGACAAATGGCGCGGTTTGTGCAGCAACTAGTTTGTATAAGCCGTATGAACGCCGGTCTTGTCTTTTGGCTCAGGGGAATGCCTGTGAGCGTAGAGTAATTGTTTGGATGAGAAAAGGCCTTTGATTTGATAGTTGAGAAAGCCGAGATATATTGGTATATGTTTTTATAATTTCGAGAGTCGAAGAAGATAAAGGCGTTGGAAAATGTAGGAGAAAGTTTTAAAGCAGAAAAAGTAACATATACTTTGCTAGGTTTAGCAGAATTAGAAAGATATAATACTGTTAATATAGCTAAAGAAATCGGCCATGTCACTTTAGCATTTGTAAAATCAAAACTTCTTTATTAAGAGTTAAATACGCAGATAAATGTACTAAAATTGATTATAAAAGTTGTTAATGTAAGAAGAGATTTCGACCTCAGCGCAGTAAAGACTGTAAAATAAGGACCATGAAGGAAAAGAAAATACAAAACGAAGTCCGGTCATTCCTATGAGTCGACAATTATTGATGGAACAACAAATTTTGTCAATGAATGTATTTCAACGCGAAGAGTCAAGAATAAAAATATTTTACTAACTACCCGATAAATGTTTTTATTCTTAAACCTGGCACTTAAGAGCACTATGTAAAAGAAGATCTTGAAAAATATATGAATTCTGTGACACCTAGAAAGAAAAAGCTTATACAATCAATATACAATATTAAAAAAAAGTTGAAGCATTAATTGCCAAATGTCTGAAGCACAATTTTGTGTCAGTCAAGAAGTTAAAAGGTAGAGATAAAACATTTACCGTTATATAAAAATGGCTTTGCAATTAAAAATAATTAAGTCACAATATATGCAGAACAATTAAATAAGTTTTTAGTAATGATTTTGCAAATACCAAACGTGCAGAAAAATGTACACTTAACAAAATCTCTAAATGTTGATCTGTGGTGTGAACAGTTAAAGAAAAATGTTACATTACCATTTATTGATGACTTCATCAATAAATGGTAATGTAACATTTTTCTTGGTTGGATTGGGTTAGATTACATACTTATGTAATCTAACCCAATCTAACTTACGAATGTCCAAGTGATTATAAATGACTTTTCTTATTTTACTAATTTTAAACTTCTTAAAAATAAAAGTGGAAATGTAATTCAGTATATAAGATAATTAAAATTGTAATACAAAAACAAAAAGAACGCGTTTATATAATGACGATGAATTCACTTCGAATAATTTGAAAAAATGGTGCATGTATGGAGGTACTTATTTAGAATTCCTAATGTCGTATACCCTTCAGCAAAAATCAAAACCGTAAAAATAAATCGTACTTTGATAAATAAAACTTGAACAAAGTTTGCCGATACTAATTTACCAAAATAATTGTAGGATAACGCTATTCGAGCATCAGTTTATGAATTAAATGGATGCCCAACAATAGCACTTTATGTAGAAGTTCTCGCTTTGTTATAGTTAGGTTATTTGCAGTGTTGCCAACCCCAGTGAATAGAAAAACAGCAGATCAATCTCAAAAAAGCAGTAGATAACAGTAAAATTACATTTTCAAAACATTAAATCTACTACATATCTCAAAAACCTTTCAATTGGGACATAGAATTAGTTATATAGATGCATAGATGTATAGTTAATGAAACTACTGCAGCACTACCAGTAGGTAGTACTTCTTTAATTAACTTTTTTTTTATAAAGTACATTACTATTTTTTAAAAAAAACAGAAAAATTATATTATTTATTAAAAATAGGTGATCAAAATTACAAACATTGTTCATTGTTGTTTATTACTCTATCCTCAACATTTTCAGTTTCATTGTTTTTGTTAAAATCGTACATACTTTTATTAAAATTTTTCATATGATTTTCAGTAGCATCAAATGCGTAACATTCGTCTATTTCGGATTTTGTATGTAAAATGCCTTTGATTTGTACTAATAACAACACTGGCATAAAAAACAGTAGAAAATCGTATTAAAACAGAAAACAGTGTTGTCACGTTAAAAACAGTAAATCTACTGTTAAAACAGCAGGGTTGGTAACACTGGTTATTTGGATCTCAATAAAATTAAAAGTATTTCGTAATAAGGCTTGTTAAACAGGCAAATAGGCAAAACCAAAGAGAATATAATCACTATGTTTTAGGCAAAACCATGTAAGCTCAGATAAAGTATCCCCTTTATCTGAGCATGTAAGTTAGCTCTGACAGCTAAAACAGATTATAATATACATATTTTATAACAATAATACATGTTGTATTTGCCACTGGCCGTTGTTTTTGATAAATTAAATTGTAAATACAATAAATACGACGTTTGAACGGAAATACTCAAGAGGAGAATGCATAACAATTAATACAGATAATAATACAATACAAGAAGATTTTGGTAATGATGAGTGTCATGATACTGAAAAAATCGAACTTTCGAATATTTAGATGTCCGCATTTCCGGATCTGGGTGTTTTTTCAAATAAAAAATAAAAACAAAAACATTCATTGATATAAAAACAAATATACATAAAACAAGATAGTTCCGATAATGAGACTGCATTACTCATTTGACTGTGTCGCAGTCATTAACGCCACCTCCGGATTGACAGTAAAGGTCAAACATTTGTATTGTAATTATAAATTAATAATTTATATTGTAATTTCTGGTATCTATATAAGTATTTCTATGCATTAGGATCATTGACCCATAATACAAGAATCTGGTTTGCTTACTTTGGGGCTAGATTCAATTTGTGTAATTTGTCCAGCAGGATGCTGATTATGTAACTCAATTGCCACCTCAAAATGAAAAAGTGTACATCAAATGACGTCATTTGTGTTTGCTATTTCTATTGTATTTCTGTTGGTCACTGGAGATAACAAATAAAAAACACGTCATTTGACAGCGATTTGATGTACACTTTTCCATTTTGGTTGGCAATTGAGATACATAGCCCCTAGGGATATTTATTTATATCGCTGCTGCGATAAGCATGCGTGATTTACTTAATATTCAAGGGCTATGCAATGACTTCCAACAAAAAGCAAATAGTATTCTTTGTGTGGACAATAGAGGCGCTATTCATATGATACATTCTGATGAAAATAGCAAATACACTAAGCACATTGTCATTAAATATCATTTTAATCAAGGAATTAGTTATATATTAAAAAAAATTGTGTGTGTACTTATGTACACGCGTTAGAAGTTATACTTCTTCAGCGTAATAAGATAAAAATCTTTTTAAAAATTTTATCTTTTGCCTTATTTTACA
>NJDD01003626.1:38520-49869 GCA_002245505.1 Calephelis nemesis | reverse complement strand
TTTTGAAAAACTAAAATGTTATTTATAGCTAACTTCATCATGTCGGTTTTTCGTGACGGTGTGCGCGCGTATCGTAAAAATTTACCCTCATCATTTTTTCCTAACGCGTACAAAAGAAGTATAACTTCAAAAACAATATTTGATACGTGGAAATAAAATAAAAACGTGCTTATATTTTCACAAAAAGCTTATCTCATGGTCGGATTCCATATTTGCGATCAAAGATAAATGCTTGTTATTATTATTATTATTCTGATGACGTTAATTAAATGACTATTAGCAATTTCAATTTCATTTATCAAACTTAAAATCGAGGTGGTGTGTTAGAAATTTGAATTATCTTAAAAATAAATATGTCAGGGTTCGGTGTATATTACGAAATAGATTAATAAAATGGTGAAGCTTTTTTGAATAACTAAAAATGTTCCTATCGTATAAACTAGTTCCCCATGGGGAGTAATATTATATTTTTTTACTAGTCTATGGTCTTTGAATTTGATGATTAGCTGTCATTTTTCTTGAAATTTTAATTTGTGACATTTGGTGAAGAATACTGCTGCGACGGGCGTATTGATGTTTTGCGAAAATTGTATTCAAACTAATCTGTATAAACATACTTTTTATGATAATGATATAGTCAAGAAATTTAACACTTCCACCGCTTAGTTTTCATTTATCATTCCAATCTTGCATTTAAACTTGTTTAAATTATTATTCGTTGGCGTAGTAAACATCACAGTCATAAATTTGTGTTAGGGAATTATGTGTGAAATTAGGAATACACAAGTGCAATAACGTTTCATTTGCTTTTTTGCTTTTCTTTCACAATGGCTGATCTTATTCGAGCAATGGGAGCTCCTATTGGACCCCCTATAAAGGATAAGTTGGGTTCGCCCTCTACTGAGTCTGAAGATGGTGGCGGTGATCTTGCAGAATTAGCTGCAGATTTAGAATTAGATGAAGCGGATGGGCCAAGTACGAACGGTAAACATTCGTTTATTTAGAAAATGGTTATAATGTCATTTACAGCTCATTTTAAAATTGTTATAAATACAATTCGTGTTCAATGTGTTAAAAGGTGAGAGACAAGCAGTACTTGCTCCTCCTGAGACCGAGTGGTATCATGGTCGACTGGACAGATATACTTCAGAAGAGAGGTTGTGGGCTGCCAGTAAACACGGAAGCTACCTGGGTAAGTTTTGTAATTATACCTACACTATTTTATTTATTACTTTTTATTTTTACATTTATAATTGCACATGTGATTTCCGGTTTCGATTCATGGATTGAGGCTAAAAAAAAGTTTTTCCAATTTTCTAACAAAAAATATGTTGCATGGGATTGGATGTGCGCCCGGTTGGTGCTAGACTTGCTACCTATCACATTGTGGGACTTTGTGTCTTCAGCTAGTTGTGGGTATCTTGGTTGTGCCTCTGCCTACTTCTTTGGTGATATTGGCGTGAAGATACTTAGTTTCACCGAAGAGACAGCAAAGGCAATTGTACATTTTTATGAGTTATGTTCATATACTAACCATAATATTAAAATTGTTTTTATTCTTTTGGATTTTAAGTGAGACAATACAAAATTAGGTAGGTACCTATAGTTCCATGTTGAGTTAGATTTTATCAAAAAAAATAGAACTATTTTTATTTATATTCTATTTTTGTGTATACAGTAGACTTATGTGTTACTTTCAAGTACCTTTGAATTATGGAACTTTAAGAAGTGGGGCTAACAAGCTACACTGATATAGCATTAGCAGTTATTCGTGAGACCTGGAAATGTACACTGTGAAAACTCTTTGTCAGGAGGTCCACTCCTATTATATTAAGCGATAGTTGTATATACTTACTAGCAGCCTGCCCCAGCTATACACGGGTGGACAAACTTCAATGCTATGCCTATAAACTTTCCTTTTGTGTTACTCTTATGTATTGAAAAAAAAAACTGCACCATGTTGACATTACAAAGGCAAAAAATTGGCCATCTTAGTACTCTAGCATCTAGTATAAATTAGTTACAAGTTTAAATAGTTTATAATGTAATATTTATAGGCTAAGCTAGCAATGGCAATGAATCATGTTTAATAACCATCTGTAAGAAAGGAAAAGGTTCTTAATTCAACTTAATTTTTTTTTTATTTGTTACCCAATTACATGGCCAGGTTTTGACAGTATTTTTTTAGAAAGATAGGTCAATACTGTTGACCCCATATGGCTGCTGGTAGAGTGCTGAGCAGCAATCTTCCAGGGTAGGGGTCCACTATCCTACATAATAATCACCATAATGACTCTGTCATGTTCTGGCCTGGAGGGTAGTGTAGCTGGTAGATTTGCACAATAGGCCTAATGTTCCCGCCTATAGACAGCAACGCACCTGTAACATCTATGGTGTTTATAGGCAACTGCTACCTCTTACTATCGGTAGAGCCATGTGCATGTTTGCAGACCTCTAATGTTAAAAAAATATATTTTATTGTGATCTATGATGAGGTTGTCAACTTGAGTGAAAAATGTATGCAGCTTTAAATATAACCATGAAACCACTAGCAAAAAAAAATGATATGGCACCATTTCGGAATCAGTTGCTATGTTTCAAAAACTAATTATTGAATAGAGACACAATACATAATGGAATATTTGGAGTCGGGTCTTACACAAGAAATTGTTTATGTAACAAAATAAAAGAAAATTATCCATGTTAAGTATTTATTACAAAAAAAAAAACATTTATTGTTTGTTATGTGAAGAAAGTTAACAATAGTACATTTCCCACAGTGTTGTTTTAAATAGTGCAGTATGTATTGCTTTCTACATAATCTTGTAATAAAGTAGATAGTAAAGTTCCCAGTATCTGCTTATTGAATGGAAGATATTACTTTCTACAAACCTCGTTTGTGTAATACAAGTTATAAGCCTTTGTATATGAAATAATAATATTTAATATGCAAGTATGATTTAAAACTTAAATTGCCATATGGCAAACTTTTGTTAATGTTTTATAATAGGGTATTTTATTATGATTATAAAAAAAAAATCATGAAATAATTTCTCTACTTAAAACTTCATGAGATATTGTAAATCAAAATTCATGTATTTGAACTTACCCAAAAACATTCTGTACTGAGTGTACTAATGTGTAAGATGTATGAAGAACTACAAAGGAATTGATAGCTATATTAAAAGTTGTTTTTACTGAAGTGGTTTCTTAACAATAATTACTTTTATTTGTGTAGATTAATTATTGATCAAATTATTTTTTTTAATTTAAAATAGATTCACCAACTCAAATGATCATAAAACAGTTAAAGCCTGATTTATTTATGAATAAGTTTGCACACCTTTCCTGTTGAGCTGTGCTATATGTGTTAGGCATCCTATTAACTATTTTTCCTATTTCCTATTAATATTATAAATGCGAAAATTTGAATGTTTGTTTCTCCTTCACGCAAAAATTGCGGAACCGATTCACATGAAATTTGGCACACACATAGAGGGTAACATGGATTTATACATAAGATAGTTTTTATCCCGAAAAATGTTCCTGTGGGACATTACCTACGCAGACAACAGCTGGTGTTTAATAAATCAAACTTAAATCAAATACTTTTTTTTATTGTAATTGGTGTAAAAGGAGGAATTTATCAATTCTACTGTATGCTTGTTATGAAATTACTGTTACAATAACAAACAAATTTTTGATGGTTTTTTTTAGAAGGTAGGCCATGATAATGAGATGGTCCCATACAAAATTGATCACAATCTGACTAGTGACTTGGGAATCGTACTTAACCACCACAAAGTCCCTTTTTGCGGTCCCTATGTATGCTTAGAACTTTAAAACTACTCAACGGATTTGGATGCAGTTCCACTGTTTAGATAATTTAGTTCTTTAGGTAATTATTAGTTTTAGATAATTATTTGTATCGTAGAGAATTTCCATGTTTTGTGACGAAGCCGTCGAAAAAAGATTTTCGGTCGCTTACATTGCATGTACTGGCTGAAACATTTATTTTAAAGTATCTCAGTGTTCTACGGAAATGTACATCATAAAAATTCCTACTAAAATGTTCGTGATAAGCACATATCTATCTTGTGAGCTTGAGTCACAGTAACCATTTTTATCTGTGAAAATATGTTTAGACTAAATAACTTATTTTTAAAAGCTAATTTTTCCTAATCAGTAGGGTTGTTGTGCCTGATCGCGTCCACTTAGTGGATGTTCTGAATCTAGTTTTGAATTAATTAATATTGTAACCCAGCCGTAGTATACTCTATTTTAGGATTAAGCTGAGTTTTAGCCAAAATGTCTAGTGATTATTTTTTAATATTTAAAATAATCGAAATATGTCGATTTGACCAGTTTACGTCCACAAAATCCAGATCACGTTCACCCATGGACCAGTTTGCGTCCACCAACTTATAAAGTGGTTAAGGTTATAGACTACGGGCCCATGCCAAAAATAGATGGGTCATATGAACCACCAGGTGACGTATATAGGACGATATAAGAGCATTAAATAATAAGATTCAGCACTATGCCGTCACCTGTAAGCTGTCCAACTGAGTGCAGGTGAGAATTCAAAAGTGCAGGTAGAGTAAGTCCGTTTATAAATATTATACAATAATTAATTTTTTCATACAATTAAAAGCTGGTCGTGGAGATTGTGGTGACAAAAGTTGGCCGTGGCTTAAAATTGACCATGGAAAGTCAACTTAGGTCTTCCCAGGTAACTTAGTACATCTATTCACTTTCGCAATATATGTTTGTACTGGTAATCTTTCATCTGCCATTCTCACAACATGAACGAACCAAGGGAACACGCCCTTACTCATCATTGTACTAACACTTTTATAATCCCACTCTTTCTCGGATCTCACTGCTACGAATGATGCCAATAATACTATCAACCCTTGCTAAAAGCACTACCTGGACAAACCAACTCATTTGTTTATTCCAGCACTACTACGTCTACTAAAACTCTTGAATACGTTCTGGCTACACCTCTTTCATATGCTATTTTGGTTTCATTGCGTGTTCAAATGTAGATACGCCTTTTTCTTTCCAATCAACATTCAGTTCATCACTTTTTTCATCTCAGATGATTTGGAGCCCAAAATTACATCATCGATGGTTTATGTCAGACAGGTCACCACTAGGTCATATAAGTTTCCTGTTTTTATTCAAAATATCTCAATTCTAGAATATAGACATTTTAAAATATTTAGTAGATTTTGTTCTACCTGCAGATAGTAAGTAATTTTTTTATAGATTTCACATCAAGCACGTCCATTTCACAAAAATTTTTAGTTTCCTTCAATTTTTTTCCTAACTATTATTACCTATCGTGTTCCCTTTTTCATTCTTAAAATGCTCTTTATCTTTATAATTTTCTAACGAAAGCATCACCATCCGGGATAGAACATGTGCCCGGTTGGCAATAGGTTTGCCACTTCTCGCATTGTGGAATAATGGCTAAGTAATGGCCTGAATATACTTATCTAATTGTCTTTGCGTATTAAAAATTTATCATACAGCAGCTCGTGTATAAGTGGAAGAAGGCAGAAAAAGTTCAATGCGCTTGTTCCTATGGTACTAGTCCCGATGGGATGATATAATGCACTCTACCGACTACCACCTATCTATAACTGTCTGATTAAATTTTGTAAAACAGTTACGTAAGATTTAGTATTTAAATAAACAAGTGGACGCAAACTGGTATATAGTATAATCCGTCCATCCAGTTTGCGTCCAGGTAAATTTCGACATCTATAACTTTTTCTATTACTATAATTAAGTGGACGCAAATTGGCTATTTAAATAAGCATAATAATAATGGTAAAAATAAAATCAAACCCCATCCTTATGATATATTTCGTTACATTAAAATAAAGGATCAAGTTAGAAATAGAAAGATGAGTTTGCATCCACACTGGACGTGGACCCTCATTTTAACTCTAACAAATAAAATAATCAATCAAAATCATCAATATTTTTATTCTTTTAATCATTTTCAAGGCCTAGGAACAAACACAATCTTTAATTAATCTTAAAACATTGAAAAATTACGTATAAAACGCGCGCCGGTTCACTATTTTTTTTACTAAAATTATGGATATTGACACAACTTTTTTATATAGGTAAGATTAATAATTTTTTTAAACAGGAAAAAATATGCGAACAGTTCTTTTGTCTGTGTATGTGTGTTCTTAATATATTGTATAATAGGCAGAAACGACTTTTAATTTCCCTAATTTGTTAGTACACTTATTTTTAGGGTTTTTAAACGGTGTCCACGAAATGGACGCGGTTTAAAAAACCCTAAACCGCGAAATTTTCACGGTTTAGGGAAAGGGGATACTTCTCAGAATTTAACACGTGCAAAGCTGCGGGCAGACTGATGTATATTTTATGTCATTTTTATTTATCTCGAATGAAGTTTCACCTAGTGTAGATGATGCGAAAAATAAATTTTATATGTGTTTAACATTTAATTTATTTTACAGTTCGAGAGAGTGATCGTAAGCCAGGCTCTTATGTCTTAAGTTATTTGGGGCGCACAGGAATTAATCACTTTAGGTAAGTGAATGACAATAAATTTTACTCATCATCATCATTAGCCGGAGGAAGTCTACTGCTAGACATAGACCTCCCCCAAAGAGCGCCACAAGTCACGATCACCAGCCGCTTGTAAACAGCGACTCCCCGCGACTTTGACCAGATCATCAGTCCACCGGGTGGGAGGTCGTCCAACACGTTTTTACTCATATTCTGTGTTATGTATGATAGGTAATTTCTATGCGTATAGATTCGTGTTCGATTCCCGGGTGAGGATTACCAAAATAGGTTTACCAAATATTACGTAGTGGGTGTACGTACCTTTAGTGACCTTCGTGAGCACCTTGGTTTTACACCCGTCTACTGCTTCAGAGTTACGAGTGTATTTTTTGTCACTCCTGCGTTTATTTTTTAATGTGGATTTTCTGATGATAACGAAATACATAAACCCAAAAATGGCAGTAGGACGTTTTCAGTCTGACGCTATGATTTAAACTTTTGACGTAAGTATGTTTTCCGGTTAACCAAAGAGTATAATATAATCACTACCTTCTAGTTTACCTACCTTTGAGAATCATATCACAACAGTAGCGATTTTTTTGTGTATCTATAAAAGCAGATGGATTTCCTGAAAGTGAGAAGCATATAATACAGTTAAATACGCCCAAGATGTCTGTGGTGTCGGTTTAATGCGAATAGTGACTATGATACCAAACCGGACGAATCAAAAATTCCGGACAACGAAGAGCATCTAAACTACGGTGTAATAAATGAACCGATCGACGTACGCCTCTATGAGTTGCTTGGGAAGAAAAACTAGTTTGCCTGTCTTATTGTAAGTACTTCTGGACCAACGCCTGTATCCTGCATTGGTACGGCACATCTTTGTAGATTAGGGCATCTGCCGTCGTGCGAAGAAAATACCAACAAGACCACTGGTTGAGTGCTGTGCAGCAACTTGCCCGAAAATAACCTACCGCCTTACCTATTCTTACCACAATAGCGTAATAATTGGCCTAACATCCCGGCCACTGTACAGACCATGTCTATGTTGTCTATAAGCTGCGGTTATCTCCTACCATCACGGAGCCGTGTGCTTGTTTTCTGTCATTCGTCACGTTAAAATTTTAGACTAGGACTTGATCATTTAATTTTTCTTTTAGAATAACAGCAGTGTGTGGCGATTACTACATCGGTGGCCGTCAGTTTGACTCTTTGGCTGAACTAGTTGGATTTTATAGCCACTGCTCAGATTTATTAAAACGTGAACGTTTGGTAGAACCTGTGCCTCCTCCTGAACCCGTAAATGATAAAAAGGTAAGATATTTATTTAATGCTCCTGAATAAGTAGGTACCTATATCACGGTAATATTATCTATACAGTATTCCAACTTCATATAAACGGACGACGCGTGAGCTATACCTACGCGTTCGGATCAGGGCAGGCACGCGGCATGCTATAGTCGCGGGTGTACCGCAGTGACGAACGGACGGTGTGCTGGTTTTTAATCAGTAACAGCGCGAATTGTTACTCGAAATAAGTACAAGTAGCTATTTAACATGACAAGTAGAATATATTGTGCTTTATATCCGGATTTTTTCTACCCTCAAATATAATAAAGCATTTCGTAAATCTCAGACAAGGCGCAAATATTTTTCTTTCGCAAATTTATAAGATCGGTTTGTTATAAAGTCACATACATAATCATAGTTTTTTAATTAAATCTGTCAATCCAAAAAAACAACTTGCATTTTTATTGAAGACTATCTATTTAATTCACAAAGTATTTATTTAATCATATTAATATTTTAAATTGTGACTAAGTATCTGTGCTAATAAATAAAATGTAATAAATTTACAATCTCAAAACTAGATAGAAACTCAAAGTAGGCAGATGACAGACAGCTCTATCTCATGCTTACGCACCGCATAGCTAATGTTGTGTCCTTGAAATAAGTGCCTACTTAATTCAAGGACACGGCCGAGTTACAGTACTGTATAGATAATATTACCGTGCCTATATTGTTTTTTCTCTTTATATGCAAGTTATAATAATTTTCTCGGAGTGATCATGATCCCTATTTGGGGACATTTTTTTAGTATAAACATAAACATAAACAAATTACATTATTGGATATTATTTATTTAATTAAATATGCTTGGATTCTAGGCGTTGTCATTTTTAATCTATATATATAAAAGAAAGTGGTGTTAGTTACACTATTTATAACATAAAAACGGCTGAACTGATCTGGCTGATAATTTACGAGGAGGTAGTTGAGAACCAGGAGAAGGACATAGGATACTTTTTATCCCCATCATCTACGAGAAAAAAAAAACATTTTTAGTTTTCCTATACAAGCTGAACGGGTGGAACGAAGTTCAACGGAACAGCTAGTAATAAATAAAAATAGAAAAAGAAATACCGAAAAAAACTTAACAAATACGCAGTTCCACAAATTATGATTTAAGAGCAAAAAAATTGCAAAACCCATGTTCCAATTATTTCATCAACATGTCGCGATTTGATAATTCTCTGTCCGAAAGATAGATAAATATGGCCAAGACGGTCATACATAAATTTAATCAACTTCCTATTAAATTACAGTTATCACTACATAGTATAAAAAAGTCGCTTTCCGCTGTCTGCCCCTGTATATGATCTTTAAAACTACGCAACGTGTTTTGATGCGGTTTTTTAATATCGTCTTTCAAGGGGAAGATTTATATGTATAATAACAAAGAAGTTTGAACCTTGCAAAGCTAAGACGGACTGCTAGTACTTAATAATGCATAAGTTTTTGAAAAATAACAAAATCACTAGTCTGATCATGATAAAATCTTGCAATCATGACTCATCTTTCTAGAAGAATCCTAAAAACCGGCCAATAAGCCAAGTAATGCGTAACAAATATTCGAAAAAATAACAAGTTGGGAATTTGACTTTTTTTTGCTTTTTCTCTTTTTTTGAAGACGGTTAAAACATCTTTTGGAAATTGGTTTCGAAACTTGATAGATACGCGTGTACGTACTATAACCGCCAACCGATGACATGGTCTACTTTGTGGAGCTTAGCATAACAATTCATGAGTATTGTATGCTTGTCTCGCAGCGCGTGGTTGCGATACTGCCATATACGAAGATGCCAGACACGGACGAGCTGACATTCCAGAAGGGAGACATTTTCTTCGTGCATAACGACATGGGGGACGGCTGGCTCTGGGTCACCGCACACAGGTATGCCGTGTGAACTTACTATATTATGCGTTTTGTAAGAACGAGGGTCCGTTGAAACGACTCCCCAGTATGATGAGAAAATGATAGGTCTGACTTACGCATAATGTTCAATTACCAAGTATTTACAGAAAAACACATAACCTTCTCAGGGAACTGCTTACGCGAGTGTATTAAGTATGTATGCATGCCATATTATTTTACCAATAATGTTTCAACCAATTTGATGATTTTATAAGATTCAAGTGTTTTACTTTTCTGTAATGTTTTGTTTTTTTCTTTCTCAAATTTCAGTAGATTTAATTAGAATCTTTAGAGTACAAAAGAAGTGTATTCGCGCCATATGTAATGTTAACCAATTGCATTCATGCAAACCACTTTTTAAATCACTTAAAATTTTACCTTTACCTTGTTTGTATTTCTTGGCTGTACGTGTATTTGTAAAAAAACATTATCATTTGTTTAAAACAAATGCTGAAACGTTGGGAATTTCGTGTTTTAGAAATAGTGAGAAATTGCATGTGCCGAACCAAAAACTTAATATTTATAAAAATAATGTTTACTGCATGTCCATTCGTATATACAACCAAATTCCTGATAATCTCAAATCTCTTCCATTAAACAGATTTCGAAGGAAGGTATTTGACTTGTTGTTAGATAAAACATATTATAGTGTCAAAGATTTTCTTGTAGAAAAGAATTTATAGTAAAATAACTAATAATTATTAACCGAATATAACGAAAGTGATGGTTGTCGAGGAGTTTGTTTCGCCGTTTCTTCTCCTGTCTGGCTAGGTTTGGAAACGGTGGTAGTTTACGGTAGTCAGGGTTAAATTTAATTATAGTTTTTAAATGTTTTGGTAATAAATAATTAAATTAGTTATAAATATAAATGATTGGCTTAAAAGTTAAAGCATATGTAATTAAATAATATTTTTTATAAATGTTAAAATATTTGCACACCAAAATATGGTAGAATATGTTGATATACTTAAATATTTTTGTAACATCTCATTTACACACATATTTCCGCAAATAAATAATTTTCTTTCTTTCTTTCTTTCAATTCTAACACCCTGTAATTTTTTACAAGTTATGATTTAAAATGAAAAGAAAATCCTTCGCGGAATATGTGTTAATAAGATGTAACAAATAAACATATTCTATATTATGGTGTGCAAATATTTTAATATGTATAAAAAATTGTAGGTATATCAATACATGATGCCAAAACTTTGGATCCCTTTTTACGAAAATTGCGCGGACGCAGCATAAAATTTGGCACACTTATAGTTTATGTGTAGAAGAAATGCAGAAAACTAATATTTTACAATAATAATGATTATAAAGTACCTACTTTAATTTAATAAATAAAACACTTACCCCACTACCATGCATTTGACACACACACAAACAAATATATTGATGATTAGCTGTCCCGGCGAACTTCGTTCCACCCTCTCCGTTTGTATGATAACATTTTAAATGTTGGTTTTCCTAGTTTCCTCGCAGTTTTTCCTTATTTCTCACCTTTTAAACAGGGATCGAAATAT
>NJDD01003626.1:0-38342 GCA_002245505.1 Calephelis nemesis | reverse complement strand
TTCAAATCCCTGCTTTTAAACCTTCCCTGGACTTCTGCAAATAATTCAAAACCAAAAGGAGCCAAATCGGTCTAGCCGTTCTCGAGTTTTAGCGAGACTAACGAACAGCAATTGATTTTTATATATATAGATAACGATAAAAGATCACAGATGGCACACTAAAAAGTTTGGAAACAAAGTAGTTGGTCTTGAGAAATGATGATAGCGTTCTTATCAACAAGATATTAAAATTTATTATGGTCGACCAATGGGCGACCACTAGTATTATTAAATTACATATTTTTTTAATATTCAAAAAGTTTTATATCTTACAAGATTACATTACAAACTACCACCGTTTCCTAACCTAGTCAGTCAAGCGAAGAAGCGGCAAAACAAACTCCCCACAACCAGGACTATCACCTATTTATCTAGTAGAATACATCTGTGTATATTTCGTCTGCGATCATTGTGGATGCATCATTTCGGACAACAAAAATGAAGCTAAATTCGTCATACCTAAGTTTAGAATATTAAATTTAGCTGATATATGATTTCGAAAACCGGATATGACATCAGCTACCTCAAGTCCAGTGTAAAACATTTTTCTTATGAATAATCCTTACTAATAATAATTCGCAGTAAAGTTTAGTTTTTTGTATGTTGATTGCTGAAACAGACTAACTTAAAAACAATCACAACTGATTTGGAAGTGTTTCCACGTTATAAACTAATTTAATCAAAAGTTACGAGTACATGGGTCATGTCTTATCAGAATCGGTTGAGTAAAAACGGAATTATGAAGCGCGAGAAATGATTCTGATATAACTTCCATTTATTAGGGTTCAGTCATGTCAGTTTGTCTGTCCGTCTGTATGTCACAGGCACTTTTTTTTGAAATTATATGATATAAGATTTATTTATTTATTTATTTATTATATAAGATTTTCACACAAAAATAGAAAAAAAAAACAATATGTTTTTGGGGTGCCCCATACTTAGAAACTAAAAATAATTTTCTTTTTTTATATTATGATGTCTTTGATATTATGAATTCGCTCAGATTGCAGCAGTCACGTTAACCGCAACCATTCTATAGTTTGTAAGAAAAAACCTAAAATGACATTTATAAGTAAGTAAGTAAGTATCTTCACGCCCATATCTCTGAAGAGGTAGGCAAAAGCAAAACCAGGGCACTCACGACTATCCGAAGACACTAAGTCTCACAGTGGGATAGGTGGCAAGCCTGTTGCCAAACCGGACACACATCCAATCCCGAGCAACATTTTTTTTTTATCAGAAAATTGGAAAACCCATATTATCTTTTTGCTGCCCGACCCGGGAATCGAACCCGGAACCTCATTAAGTCAAGTCCAAAACCCGAACCGCTAGACCACAGAGGTGATCCCTCGCCTATAAAAAACATTTATGATAGTTCATTGCTATTTACTGCTACGGAACCCTTCATAGGCGAGTCCAATTCGCACTTGGGCTTATTGACGGACCGCACTTATGTAGACTAGGCTTATTTTATTTCTGCATTTGTATATCATAGTACGCTTGTATCACGTATTCTTTATATATTTTTTGTATTTACCTAGTCTTGCCATAAATATTGTAATAAAGAAAAAAAATATTTTTTTAACTGCAAATAACATATATTACTTTTACAGTGTGTTAGTTTAATACATAAATATACAACAATTAAAAATATAAAAAGCTTATTCGAAGTGGTCTCCATTGGCTGCAATACAGTCCTTTAAACGTTGAGGCCAGTTATCAATAGAAGCACGCACTCTTTCCATGGGAAAATTCTTCACTGCCAATCGTATAGATTGTTTTAGGGACTCCAAATTATCATGGCGTTTAGAGCAAGCTGTACTCTCTAAAACTGACCATAAATCATAATCCAGCGGATTAAGATCGGGACTAGACGACGGCCAGTCTTCAGCTCTGATGAAGTCCGAAACGTTCGCTTCCAACCAAGACTGCGTGGACCGAGCTTTATGACCCGGCGCCGAGTCTTGCTGGAAGGACCATACTTGGTTATTGAACATGGTGATGTTAAGGGGCTTAACTACCTTCTCAAGAATGGTATCTTGATACACTTGTGCCGATGTTTTGATACCTTTTTCACAAAAATATGGCTCAGTCACTCCTTCATAGCTAACACCCCACCAAACCATCACTGAAGTTGGATAATGTCCACGTTGCACTCTGTCGACTAATTGGGAAGCTTCCTTAGAGCTTTGAGCATAAATACGGTCATTTTGTTTGTTAAAATGTTGCTCAATTGTAAAAATTTTCTCATCCGTAAACAAAATTTTTCTGTGACCTCCCTTTGCGTACCGCTTCAGTAATTGTTTCGATTTTACGACCCTATTCTTCTTTAAATTATCAGTTAAGAAATGACCAGAGCGTCTCTTATAGGCTGCAAGTCCTAAGTCATCTTTTAAAATACGCGACATGGTTCTAGGTGCTATCTTCATTTCCCGAGATAAAATCTTTTGCTTTCGGACAGGATTTCTTCGAATTCTTTCCCTTACTGCTTTGACCACCTTTTTCGTACGAACACTACGTGGACGGCCAGATCTTTTTCTGTCACAAACAGAGGAAGTCTCATTGTACCTATTAATAGCCCGGTACACAAACATTTTACTAAAACCAAGTGTATGGAGAGTTTTAAAAATTGCATTTGGCTCCATACCTACTTTGTGTAATGCAATCACAGCGATTCGGTTCTCTTTATCACCCCACTTCATTTCAATATCGCAAAATATTGTACAATGTATTGGCGCCAAAATGAGAAAACACAATGAACAATCGTATAAAAATGACAGATTCGAAATTCAAATGTAATATTTTTTTATTTTTAAGTGTAACAGTATTTATGGCCAGACTAAGTAGTTATTGTAAAAATAATAGGGAATTAGTGGTTTAAACTTAAAATGTTAGCATAGTATGGTAGAATATTTTCGCACAATTCTGTGTTTAGGAACAATTTCATAATATTAAATTCTGCAAACAAGTGATCAAAGTCTCGTCTAGTTTTGAATGAAGAGCTACTATGAATTATTTATACTTTGCGTTATATGATAATTTTAGCGTATTAAAACTGCAAAAATCCGACTTCGATTTCAATAATTTCATCCAGGCACAAAAAACTTAAGTGTTTTCTTCGATTGTTCTGGGATTTGATCACTAGATCCAGAGTTGGCACCAGCAATCAATATCTGGATAGTATGTTCTTTCAATAAAAAAATAAAAAAATATCCGCCTCGTTGGTCGAGTGGCTAGCGTACACGCCTAACTACACCGGTCAACCGCGAGGCTCGGGTTCAATTCCCGACGGGGACAGGCATGTTTGTGATGAACATTTAGATGTCTACATTTCCTGGTCTGGGTGTTTTTTTTTTAATTTATCCTGGTATCTATTTGAGTATTTCTATGTATTAGAATCGTTGACTAACACCCATAACACTAGCATATAATTTACTTACTTTGTCCAGGGATTAAGAAATAGCGGAGAAATCGGTTAACATACTAAAATATAGAAGGCGAACATATGATGAACTCCGTTTTTTTAATTCGGTTAAAAACAGGTAAAATCGTCAAGCATTCTGATGTTGATTAATGAAGGAAAATTAAATCAAATTCGGTTAGTAGATTGATATTCGTATTTACATATTATAAAAAAAAGTATCTTCACGCCCATATCCCCGAAGGAGTAGGCAGAGGCACAACCAGGGCACCCACGACTAGCCGAAGACATTAAGTCCCACAATGTGATAGGTGGCAAGACTATCGCCAAGCGGGCACATTTCCAATCCCGAGCAACATTTTTTTATTAGGAAATTGGAAAACCCAATATTTTTTGATGTCCGACCCGGGATTCGAACCCGGGACCTCATGCAGCCAAGTCTAAAAACTGAACCGCTAGACCACAGGCGAAAAACCGTAAAGGCTGTTTAGTAAAAGTAGAAAATATTTCATATACTTACTACTTGTCATGACACAGGAAGTCGCTCAGGATTTATAATTAGAAATTCCAGCCATGAAGAGGAAAAATAGAGAGTGACAGTTTGTTTGAAAATCCGTTGATATGGATTAAGGATATTTAAATTTTGTAATAAGGATAATTATTGAAAAACTTACTTTTGCTCAAGGCCTAACATCCCGACTTCAGGTTGGCAACGCACCATTACTACGTTTGGTATCTCTAGACGGTGTTAATTTCTTACCATAAGAAAATCCGTCTGCTTGTTTGCTTTCCAATACCATAAAAAATTATGCAATCTGATCGATTTTCAGATATATGCCTATTTTAAAGTAGAAAGTAAAGTTTGAAAGTATAGTCGTCTGTATGGGCTAGTGTTAGCGTTGGCTACATGTCTTGGGTTCGATCCCGGTGAGAGCAACTCGATTTTTGTTTTCTTTTAAATTTTATAACAACAACGTTTCTTGAGGTTAGATAAGTGTTCGGTTGGCGATACCGTTGTCAGCTATCACTTTATGGGGCTCCTAAGTACCTTCGTCTTATCGTGAGTGACCAGGTTGCACCTCTGCCTATATCTTCGAGAATACAGGAGTGATGATACTTTTTAAAGCACAAACGGACTTCACGCAGACAAAGTCGCAGGCAACAGCTAGCATGTTATAAACATAATTCGTGCATTTTAATTGTAAGGCCTTGACATCGCGTCTTCTCTAAAATCCTGTTATTAAAGTCGATAGCGCGTGTCTCCGGAAACTATGCAAATGCTTCAACCTCATTTCCTTTTAATCTGATTATATTTATTTAAATTTATTGGTTAGTGATTTGGTTGTTGGTTACTTAAGTCTTAATTAGTAGTGAAAAGTATCTTCACGATAGTATCCCCGAAGCCATGAGCCCTCTGCCTAAAACCAGAGCACTGACAATTTTGTTGCAGCAGATAAATATGGCGGTCGTTCCAATCGGTCGTCTTTGCAAAAGTCTGTCTCCACGTCTTCTTATATATTAAATTCTTGTGTCACAATGTTTGTCCCCGTACTCCTCCGAAACGGCTTGACCGATTCGCATGAAATTTTGTAATTATATTGAGTAGGTCGGATCTATTTTTCAAACCCCTAAGTGATAAGGGTGACTCATCCCAAACTCACTAAAAGCACATTAAAAATATAGCCGAACTACGTCTGCCGGGTCAGCTAGTTGTGTATATAAAAGCATCTTTGTTAGCGAAAAGTTTGATATATCTATTTGAAAAGTAAAACCTTAAAGCTTTCGCAAGTACTGTTAAACTTGTTGATTCGTAAATAAGTTCACTTTTAAATCTGTGATTCATGTAGGCGAGATGGGTCAAGCCGTGCATTCTAAGTGTGCTTGAATTTATAAATTATTCATTTACTAAAATGCAAAATTTGAGAACTTTAAAGCGGCCGCTTGATTTTTTTAAATTTTCTAATTAGCTAATATGTTTCAACCATATATGGACTGGGGATGAGCAAAGTGCTCAACATAGTAATTAGATGTATCGATCCATTTACAAGCTCATACTAAGGGCTGTCTCTAAGATCGAAGTTAGACTTGTTACTGCGTCCTGATTACGAGTACTAGGGAGGGGTGAAACCTATTTATTTCTATTTGTTTTGCCATTTCTGAAACAATTTGTTTGATTTTCACGGGTCTTTTGATGGTTTATACCTAATCTTTGCATCTATATAAATAAATAAAATTTTAGTGTCCGTTTGTAATACTAAAATACCGCTTTTTGCTACATGTATATGAATGTATATACGGTATAATATATACAAACATTTTTTTTACTATTTTTTCTGTCTGTCTGCTCTGGCTAATCTCTGAAATGGCTGGACTGATGTTGACGGAACTTTCACTGTCAGATAGCTGATGTAATGAGGAGTAACTTAGGCTACTTATATATAATTATACTTATATATATAATTTTAAAATAAAAAAATCTTTAGTTCTTCCCACTCTGACGAATTGGAGGGCACTGCTTCTGCTATGTTATATGTGTGTTGTATAGGGCAGGTAAATTGGTCTGTTTTTGTCAAAGAAAAAAAATCAGTTTCCCGTAAAAAATGTTGGAACTCATTAAATCTGAGTATCACCACGTGGGTGTCAGACCCACGCTGTCATCGCAGTTGCACCGGAACAGTCATCTCTCCTTGAAGCCTATTATTTAATGTTTATTAATCATAATAATGTATATGTCCTAGTGACTATAAACACTAGAATTTTGGCTTAACTACTAACTTTATACTTTGATCTTTTAACATAGAACGGGAGAACAAGGAATGATCTTCAGAGAATTAGTAGAGGACCTAGACCCGTCAATAGACCCAAATACTGTGTTTTCCTGGTTTCATCCGAATTGTACCAAAAGCGAGGCTGTGGATATGCTTGTGAAGGCTGGACCTGGAAGTTTTTTAGTCAGGTGAGTAAATTTGGCATTGTTGGTTTTTAAATATTTTTTAATTTATATAATACGAGTATCTCCTCTGTGGTGTGGTCTAGCGGTCCGGCGGTCGGACTAGACTTCTTGCTGTCCCGGGTTCGATCCCCAGGTCGGGCAACGAAAAAAATGAGAAAATGTGCATTTTAAATTTTCTAATAAAAATAACGATGCCCGAGATTGGATATGTGCCCTGTTGGCGATAGACTTGCCACCTATCACATTGTAGGAATTAGTGTCTTCGGCCAGTCGTGGGTGCTTTGCTTGTGCCTTCGTTTATCTCTTCGGGGGTATGGGTGTGAAGATATTTTTTTACATAATTTACTTTTGTCTAGAAGTCGAAATGTGACGTTATTATTCGGGCAATAAGGAAATTTTTTGATTTCACCTGTTATATTATTGAAATAATATTACTTTTAAGACGTCTTGGTAATTCAGGAGATTCGTCTACGCGAAAACAAATTGGTCTTCCTATTTTATAAAAAAAATGTTTGAATAATTTCAGGCCCTCTGATAATTCTCCCGGCGACTACTCCCTGTTCTTCCATATAAACAATCAAATTCAGAGGTTCAGAATTGAAAAGAAAGGAGTGCGTTATC
Source organism: Calephelis nemesis (assembly GCA_002245505.1). Taxonomy (NCBI): domain Eukaryota; kingdom Metazoa; phylum Arthropoda; class Insecta; order Lepidoptera; family Riodinidae; genus Calephelis; species Calephelis nemesis. The sequence goes on along the minus strand of NJDD01003626.1, from coordinate 31,308 downwards.
TTATGGGAGGAAGGACTTTTGAATGCTTGGACGCTGTGATCAATAGGTATAGGAAAGAGCAAATTGTTGAAGGACACACTTTGGGCCAGCCGGTAAGTTTGATATAAGGATTGAAAGTCTAACAAGGTTTTTTTATTTTTTATCTTGGAAGGCAAACAAGCAGACGGATTTCCTGATGGTAAGAAATTCACGACGCCTAGAGACACCAACGGTGGTAATGGTGCGTTGCCAACCTGAGGCCGGGAGTTAGGCCTCGAGCAAAAGTAAGTTTACCGACTATCTTACCCTTTAAACCGGAACACGTTATGACGTCAAGGCGGCAGGAATAGGTAACGCGGTGGCACCAATTCGGTGGAGTCGCTGCGACACTCGACCACCTAGTAGGATGTCACGGTGTTAGTGACGGTAGGCCTATGCTCGCCTTTTACGAGCTGCCTGGTAGGAAGGCAGATGGTCTATTCTGCAAAGGAGCCCGGACCAACACGGGTACGGGTTTCTGAAAGTAGGTACGAAATGTACATTTCTTAATTGTATTTTTTTCTAGCTGATCGCTGAAGGTCATCAAATAGAACCACAACAGAATACAACGGGAGCTGCTGCTGAAAAAATTTACGCCACGCTCAGGGAGTGTCGAGATCAAATAGGTTTGAAGAAAATGAAAGGCATCAAGCACCAAGGCTATTTGCACAAGAAATCTGACAAGGGGGCCAAGAAGTGGAAAGCTTTGTACTTCGTGCTGCTCCAAGAGGGCACTGACACGCACTTGTACTTTTACGAGTCACCGAAGAGGACGAAACCGAAGGGCCTTATAGATTTGTCGTGTGCTTATTTGTATCAGGTAAGCACGTTGCGAAACCTACATACATATCTTCACGCCAAGTCCCTTACGTTGTATGCAGAGAGTAACGAGTACTTCCTAAATCTCACGATCCTTGCAGACTTACCTGGAGGAATCCACATCCCTTTTCATACAATCACGTCGGTTTCGATGACTCTTGATACCACCCTCAGATGATACTTGAGCGATTTGATCGTAGAATGTTATGTTACGTAAATATATGTTAACCTAGGTCTCCCCGGGTTCCTACATTTAAATAAATAGATCGGGTAGCATAATGAATCAGATATCTCACTGCTACCGCATACGGTCTCGCAGGACGCCGGAACTTGCAGTAGCCTAACTACCAGCCAGAGTTTCAGATGGCCTATTTTACACAGGGTCTCAGACTAATATGGGGACGGGGTTAGTGGGAAATTAATGCTCTTTACCAGCTGGTAGGTAGACAATAGGTCTGTCTTTAAATGTCGACACAGAAAACGGGCTGAATAACTACATCTCATCTCGACCAAAGGACCAGCGGCTACATCTATGGTGTCTATAGGACTTGGTTGTCTCTTACCATCAGGTAAGCTGTGTGTTTGTTTGCTGGCTTATCACATTATGGACAAATGGTATTGCAATTAAATATGGACAATTTCTTCTTCAATGATTGTGATCTGATGATTCAAGGTTCACGAGTCACTATGGGAGCGCGAGTGGTGTTTCCAACTGGTGGAGCGAGCTCTGCCGTGCCTCTCCACACACACTTTCCTCGCGGCCGCTTCGCTCGCGGAGCTGAGAGCTTGGTTGGATGCTCTGAGACCACTTTGTGTGCCGCAGCAGGCCAGGCATCATTGCAAGGTGATCTAGATTATAATATTACGATTTTATAAAAAAACTAATTCCTTCACGTTCTTGTCCTTGTCAGGTAGGGAGGTATAGAAACAACCATGACTTGCCTCAGTTATTAAGTCCCACAATATGATTACTTATCGAATCTTGTGCAACGTTGTTTTTTTATGGATAAAAAAAAATCGTTTTTTGAGATGTCCGATCACGGAAATTGAACCCGTCAAGGGGGTCAAAATTAGCACCGGATACTAGATTTCTTTTTTTTTTTTAATTTTAAGGATTTTAATGAAGATTATGAATTATCTTTTTTTGTAGTAATATATAAGTACAAAAGAAATATACCAAGTCTGCTACGTAACTTAAATTGTACAGAATATTTATCACCTGAACAATTATTAGTAGGTTTTTAATCGACTTAAAACAAAGGACGTTTAACTATTTTTGCGTCATTTGTTAACCGATTTTAAGATTCTTTGTTTATTTGAAGTGCCTATTTCTAAGGTGGTTTTATTGTTACGTTCTTGTTACATTCAAGTTTTGATAGATTTGATAGATTTGATAGATTTCAGGGGAGTAAAGTAAATAAATGGAGTAAAGTGTTGTGTGTGTGTGTGTGTGTGTCAGGTGGCGCGCGTGGTGTGGCTGCGCGCGCTGCGCGTGCGGTGTGTGACGGCGCACCGGCTGCCCGCCCGGCTGGCGCCGCGGCCGTACCTGCGGCTGGCGCTGGGCGCCGCGCCCGTCGCGCGCACCAAGCCCAAGCCCTCGCCCGACCCCCACTGGGACGACGAGTTCTTCTTCGAGTGAGTCGCACACACACTACACACTACACACCTTACACACTACGTCATTCGCAACACAGTTTTGTACGTTTACAAATAAGTGACTTGTTAACGTTCTTCGAAGGAGCGTATTCAAACAAATAGGGATAAACATACTTCCTTATCATAAAAACTGAAGTATTAGTAATAAAATAACATAAAAGTTTATTCCTACACACGAACAATTTGTTTTAAACCTCCCAATCTGGTCGCGGTGGTGGGAGGTGGGAACTTTAGGTAGGGTTGTCACATGCGAAGGACGTGACAATTTATATTGTTTCTCAAGTTTACTGGTCGCGAAGGTGGGTGGTGGGAACGTCAGTTAGGATTATTTGCCACAACAGTTACACTGCTTACGCGGAATTAGCAAAATAACGGCTTATTTTACAACTTTTATAATGGATTTCCGCAAAGTCATGCCTGATTCAATAAAATGTTTTTTAAATTGTTTATGCGGGATAGCCACGTAATATTTTATTTGTCGATATTTCAATATAGTTGCATTAGTATTATGTTATACTAATTGGTACTTATGGTTTCTCTATCTTTTTGGCACTTTTCCCTTGCTTAGAATATATATTTACATATTGTCACATTTTTAAGAGGAAAACGTATGTAAAGAAATTCAAAATTTCAGCACATTATTTAAGCCGATAGTGGCTCAAATATTTGAGCAATTTTTATAGAGGAATGGAAGGCTCGGACGATTTTCTTTTTCTTTAAAAAATTATAGTGTTTATGCTTAAAATAATGAATAAATTTTTCAAATTTATAAATATTTTGTTTTAGTGACGTTCCACCAGATGTTACATCTTTTACAATCACAGTTCATAATACTGGAAAAAGGGGGAAAGAATCTGAGGTAAATATTTCATCATTTTGTTTGTTTATCAATATTGAAAGTGTTATCTTTTGACAAAAGGCAATTTGTATGCGTACTTTATATATTATCAATCAAAAATAAAAAAGGAATCGAAGATGGAAGTATAATAAGCTAAAAAGTGCGTGTTCATTCTTTTTTCACGTTTATGCCATAATAGTGTTCAGGAAATAGTTACAGAGAATTCCAAACCAATTAGGTAGAGACATTTTTTTCTTCTTGTCTAAGAGTAATCATTTAATTTATATAAAAACTAACGTTGCGATCCGTTTTAGCAGAGTTAATATACCTATTATCAAGAAATGTATTATCTGAACGTGATAACCGCATTAAAATTTGTAGCGTGATTTGGAGGTAGGTAAAAATACAAGAAAGAGTCTAGTTCAGTTTTGTAGGGTATTTTTGTAACCAAATTAGAATAAAAGTACATACATACATCAAACACACATATCTTGACACCAAGTCCCTTACGGGATAAGCAGAGAGTATCGAGTGCCAGACCTCACATTCCGATGTCTGGCTTCTTTCAGATTCATTACTATTGCATTTTAGAATGAAAGTCTTAGGCAAGTCAGGCTCATTAAATTTTAGTTTTTAACGTCTGTTTGGTAGACTGATGGTTGTTACTGTGCTTAACTATGGTTTCTAGGTCGCGGAACTCACCATAGAACTGGCGAATCTAGCGAATGGAGAAGAAATTGAAGAATGGTATCCGCTTGCTGGCATGACACCTATTGGAGAATGGGGATCTTTGAGGCTAAGGATAAGGTAATTTGTTATCGGTGTGAAATAAAACCTATTTTAATTTTCGACATATAGTGTATCCGTGAATGAAATTTCGCAATTGGCTCAAGCGTTTTTCCTGAATTCCGAACGAACTAACGAACGTAGTGCAAACTGCTACTGAAAGACTTCGATGGCTATTTCCTGGCTGGTCCTGCTGTGAAGAATGGACCTTCTGCGTTCCTGCCAGGCAGCCTGTATGTGGCGAGGTAAAGCTATGGACTCACCAACAACGTGTTCCGGTTCGGAGGATAACTTACTTTTGCCCGGGGCTTAACATCCCATCTCAGGTTGGAAACGCACCGTTACCACCTTTAGTGTCTCTGGGCGGTGTAAATTTCTAACCACCAGGAAATCTATCAGCTTGATTGCCTTCCAATATCATAAAAACAGACCACTGGTGCTAGAGCGCTGTTGCTACTTGTCTGGGTAAGGATCCATCGCCTAACCTATTGTTGCCGCCATAGTGACAGTATCATGTTCCAATCCGAAAGGTAGGGCAGCTGGTAAACTTGGACAATAATTAGTTTAACACCTCAGCCACAAGACAGTGACCCACCGATAACATCTTTGTTGTCCATAGGCCACAGTTGTACCCATCAGGAGATTAACCGAATAACGCTTATCAAATAAAAAAAACATAATCCTTTATAAATAAGCTATTTTAATTTAAGAAAATTAAGAGATGTTTGTTACATAGTTTCTAAATTAACACCTCGTATTTAATGTTAAATTAATATTTAAAACTTGGTTTAGACTAGCTGTTGCCCGCGTGGTTAACGGTCCACTAGAAACATTTTTAAGGGATAAAAATTATCCTGTATGTTAATCCAAGTTACTCTCTACGTGTACTAAATTCCATTACAATTGGTTTAGCATTTTTTGCGTAAAGAAAAAACAAACGGACAAACTTTCGCCTTAATAATATTAATAGGATTTTTTATATGTTGATCAGGTATATGCAAGAATTAGTAATGCCACGAGAAGAATACAATCCCCTTCGACAATTGCTCCTAGAACCAGGGTTGCCGGCTGTGAAGGCTCTAGCAGATTTATGTCGCACAGACAGACAACCATTGGCGACGTGTAAGTATATTGATTGTATAATTTTCTTCTATCCGCTCTTTTGTTAATTACTTTAGGAATAATAGAAGAGTTGTTTTTAATTACAGTTATGATATTTTGTCTGCGCGCTCTGCGCTCTCGCTCGTAGTTCTGTGTGTCTTCGTAGTTATTCGCCGGCTTATGTTTTTTTTTAATTCTGCTATCACGTATGCAGATTAGGCCTAACATCCTGGCCACGTGACAGCAACGTACCTGCAACATCTGTTATATCAGTATGTCCACGTTTTATCTTGCCATTAGAAGAGCCGTGTGCCGTCTTATGCCAGATAAAGTGACAAGTGTTGTGATGTGAAAACCCTCACTGAAATCAAAATTTATCTTAGGGCCTAAACACATAACCTTGTTGCTGTGCCGCGATGCTAAAATCGTCGGTTTGCGTTGCGGCGTCGTAGACCTTTCTCTGTCACGGACCATCGTGAGAAACTTGCTTATTTGTTAATTAAAGATTGAAATCGGCAGTGACGCTAGTGCCGGTTCTAGCGGCGTGGCGCCGCAACGCGGTTATGTGTTTAGACCCTTAAAGCTAAATTTAGTTAGGTATATATTTTTTCTTTAATCGTTTTACTTATTGTCAACTGTTGAACACATATGAAATTCAAATGTTCTGTTATAAGCGTTACAATGTTTACAGTTCAGAGCCTTTACCATGAGTTGCTATAGATTACGTTCTGCAATTTACGTATCGAAATATATACCTAGTTCTCTTAGTGACCAGTAGAGGTGTTGTTCAAAGTTTTCATACAAATTATTTACGGAGAGTCGTAAACTCATAGTAAGGGCTCTAATGTCTATACTGGTAATATAAATACAAAAGTGTGTTTTTTATTTGTTTGTTCTTTCAAGTCGTAATGGAACGTTGTAATATTTTTTGTGTGTGGAGATAGTAGGTAGGAGAGTGACATATCCCGATATTTAGACGGGCTAGATAATTTAATACGTGAATAAAATCGCAAGCAACACTATATGAATATTATATAAGGTCTTTTCAAATTAGTGCTCGAAATTTTGCCTGGATATTCTGAATATTTAACTGAATCAGTAAAAAATATTAAAAAAAAATTAGACTTAAAATAAATAAAATATAGCAATATAAAAATTGACTATTCAAGCGCTCAAGTTCAATGACCGCAAGACGACGCGCAGCTGACGACAGTGTACCTACTTTACCTAGCGGCTATACGAGTATTTCGTACAGATTTTACCTAGTACGTATTTTCTATGAAATTGGCACTTTGGACTAAATAAATTAATTTTATCATTACATTTCACAGTTGCAAAAAAGGTAATAAATAGGATACCAATAACGTGGATAGGCAAATTCGTTACCGCAACAAATAACATATTAATTAATCAAAGTACCTAACTTATAGTAAATTTAGACGTGCTACAATTTTTGAATCAAACTTATTTACAATAATAATTTACATACCTATTCCCATTACCTACATCCTGTGTTGAACATATCCACCATTAATTCACAAGTTAGCACACTTATTAATATGTCTGAATGTAAATAGCTAGGATATCTTTTTCACTTTTTACCTTTACACGGGTCACTAACATTCGTCTTTAACTACACTTCATTTGTAAGGTATTATGAAGTTCACATTTCCCGTAAGTCAAATCTGTCAAAGAATATACCACTACCACTTGTGAAAAAGTAGAAGGGCGTCAGGTCTGGTGACCAGGCGGGTGGTCATACCAATCCTCGGCCTAATCAACATTCGCTATTGGAAAGGTATTTACTCACGAACACATCATGTAAGTTAAATTGAGCATTCGCAAGAATAAAAAAATAACACACCTCATCCGCGACCAAACGTCGACTGACCAACTAATTTAAAAATAATAATTTGTATATAGCAGGATCGCGGAATAAGGGCCGCCACACACAGCCAGAGGTCGTTTGAGGAATTCCGATTCGAAGAAATCGAAACGAAAATTCACCCTTACAAATTTACTCAACTTCCTTGGATTTGTTTGGCAGGCATTACAAAGCATATATTTGTAATTTCGTTACGGAATTCCTTTTTAAAATATTTCAAACGCAGCGAATCCATAAAAATCTATGAAAACGGAAAAGTTCCAAATGAAGGTATGTACGTAGTAACATTTCGAACGTTTTCATATGGAGTATTTGAGTAGATTTGTAGGGGCGAAAATTTAGTTTTGAAATACCGAAACGGGATTGTGAATTAAGAGAATCCGCATGTATGTTACCTATGAACTTTATGATGTGCGGCGGCCCTAAGCATCGCGCCGCCGTTCCTTGCAAGTTGCGACTCGCTCGCACCATGGCCTTGGAGGCAACACACGTTTTGTGCAGTAACATCGATCAACTTACGTTTTCGCCGCCACGAGCCGAACAAAAGTACCTACCTAATTAATAATTAATAATAGGTAAAACTGCCTATTCATTTTTTTATGAATATTAATTTGTTTGTTATTATTGAAAAATTTTATTTATACAATTTAAATAACTACTAGCAAAATGCCCTCAGAAATGTAGGTAAAATGTTACTTTTATTCAAGCTGCGCTTGAATAGTTTTTTATGAGTAACAGTTGTTGTACCTATTAAACTAATAATAACATACTAACTAGACCCAGATGTTAAGTTATTTTAACCGATTACCTACGGGTTTGATTAAAAATTGTTAGGCAGGTAAATAATACCTACCTAGGTAGGTATTATTTTTTTAAACAATCGAACATGAAATACCTAGTTGTTATTGTCTATACCACAAGTTATCAATCAATTCTAACCTGAAGGTAAATATTGCATTGGTAGGTAGGTACGCGTCGTTGGATTACAGAGTCACGGCTAGCGTATTCGTACACTGTGATCAGCTGACAGCGTTCGTCGACTCCAAGCGATTTATCGACATTAAATATTTTTGGTCTTTTATTTATTTTTCGTTTTAGATTTTTTTCATTATTTTTTACGTGTCCAGACACGCATTCCGAGCCCATAGCTGAAATATCGTTAACTAATTTGAGAAAGCAATGTATATAAAAATGTTGTATATTTCGATACCTCCCACGTAAGTTGTTGTATCATTAAAATTGTCATTTTACACCAGAGAGTTTTAAAGACAAACAGGCGAATAAAATCATCATCCTTCAACATATATTTTTGAAATTTTGTATACACGTTATATTTTTAAGTATTTTCAATTCTTGTCTACATTTATTATCCAAATACCTCTACTTTCTGAGATTTTGTTCATACAATACTCTAGAATGTAGTGTTAGCTTTTGTAAATGTTGTATAGAACACTTACAACCATTGACACTGGAAGACAATAGTTGCATAAAACTGTATGTGTTAGATACTATAGTGTACGTTGATATCATTTTAAAATTTTTTGACAGTATGTGTAATTTATATTATGTGTAATTAGGTATAATTATCAAGGCTTAATAAAAAGCAATGTGCATATAAAAAACTATTTATTATCATAATACATATAAAAAATATCTTTCTGTAGAGCAACTGAACTATAATAATATTTCAACATAATTAAACAATCCAACAAATCACTTTATTCTGAGATCAGATAACAATCAAAGCACTAGACTAATCATTAATAAAATTAAACAGTCTTTTATTTAGATATTGATACTTTGGTAAATTCACGTATAACGTCATAACGTCAGTCTTAAATGTTTAAAAAAATTAAATAGAATATTAAAAACAGATAAAAAAAATTAAGAAAATTGACTATTCTGAATTAGAAGTTTCACTAACGTCATAACGCGTCGCTATAACAACAGGCAAATTCCTAAAAAAAATCGTGATATGTACCTGGGATAATCCCACTGTTACAAAGATCCATTAAGTCGTCGTATTTTGCCTTTGATATCGATTGATGGTTTGGGTAAGCGGGAGATATTTCAACCACATTACGATTTCTTTGGCGTCTTCGAGTATTAGTGGTAATAGCAATAGTCATAAAATTACTGTCTGCCAAATCGTATCTATATTCAATTTTAAACGGATCTTGTGAGCTTATGCGAACTTCTTTAATTTTGTTCCACTTAACAATAGCTCCGTTAATATTTTTTGCCCAGTTACGACCTGTCAATAATTGTTTATAATCAAAGAAATCAGTGTGTTTCATTTCGATTACATTATACGGTTTTCCATCTTGTTTCGCCCATCTAACCAAGCTGAACCATTCAAGAGGCGTATAAATCATTTTACTTTTAGATGAACGCTCTATCAAAGCATGGACACTGTCGCCCTCTTGCTGAGTGTGGCCTTTCTCGAGAAATGTGTGTTTTATAGATACATTAAGTTTATGGGCAATATACACATAAAACGCAAACACTATGCGATTTCGGTTCTGGCCAGCACAGTTGTCAGACCAGAACCTAAAATCGATACCTCTTTCGTGCATTTTTTCTATGAATTGAGATAAACAACTAGAGACCTCATTGGCACCACGTCTGGCTTCTGCCTCGTGCCACATGTAACAATGTGCCTCTTTATTCGTGGTGTCAAACACTGTGAAATTGAAAACGGATAGTTTGCGCTTGTAATATAAAATACTTAATTGGCCATGAGGCGCGTTTAGAATCCTTTGAAAATCAAAAGTGGCTGAGCAAATTTTACCTTCGGGATGATTTGCTTTCAGCCTTGTCTAATTGTTTCAGCTCACGGCATAAGTTCTTGTTAGCAATATGTTTATTATAATTGGTGATTTCTTCGTCAGTGGGTCTGGTTATATTTTTAAAAACATGACATTAATCGCACTGGTCTTTTTTGGTATGAAAAAACTAAGCTTAAAATTTTGGTTAACAATATCTCGATACTGACGTTCAGATTTAGCTATTTCATCATATCTTTTGGACTGGAGCCATTCCGTGTACATTTTGAATAATCGTTGGAAATTAAGATCCCCATCCAAATATAATCTGTCCGACCTCTTTCTTGTATAATGTGACTCAACTGGTTGCAAGCTCTTGATGTGGTCACATACGCTGGTTTTGACAGATTCAGTAATTTTCAAAGGGTGATTTGAATGCCTGCCCCGTTGATCAGGTACCAATATTCCCGTTGTAACATCTATCTTTTCCAGTGCCTTATTAACAACTTGGTCACTGACAGATATAGTATTTAAAAAATGTTTTTTACATACATCCACATGTTCTATGTTGTCGCCGTCAGCTACCGGCAATGAGTATTTTAATGTATATTTACGTCTGGAAACGGTATCTGTATAAACTCTGCGTTTATTTTGTTTCTTTACCAAGTTAGCCACATATATCCACTGCTTGTCTCTATCACCTAACCCCCAAAAGTTTTCAAATATCTTTCTTCTACTCTCTTCGCTCAATTTATCATAACACCTGGAACGACAATTACAAGGTGGACCCTTTTTTTTCCTTGCCTGAATTTTACCTTTTCTAGCCACATATTCTTGTCCCAAGTTTCGTAAGGTTTTCCTTTTCACGTCTATCCAGTCTTTTACGTGTCGTTGTCTTACGTTTCCTTTGTCTCTTCTTGTACGACGGTGGTTTACTGTTTGCGGACTAATTGATTTGACGGATAGGGGGCTATTTGCTTGCGGAGTTGAACAACTACTTACACATGTTGGTGATGGCTGAGATGCAATATCTAATATTGACAAATTTTCTTTTTCTATGTAACATTGACAAAAGTTATTGTCGCAATCATAGTCCAAATGATTAATACTACAGGTAGGTGAAGGATGAGCTGTCTCAAGATTTATAGAATTTGTAGTGTTTGATATCTCCAGATTTTCAAAAATGTCAACATCTGATATAATATGAGCTAACTCATTCATCTCTGATTCATTAAAAGTAACTGGCAACGGAGAATCTGTAACGAAACATAATTGTAAGTACTAATTTTATACTTACCTATTATTTTTAAGTGTATATCCAAATCTCTATTAAGACAAAGAAATGTGAAAAAAAGTGAAACCCCGAAGAATTTTGAAACGTATTTAGTTGTAAGTGAATAAAAATGATATTTCGTACCAACGTAAAATAAATTATGTCAACATGCAATAGAAATTGGTGTAAGTAGGTCCGACGTAAACTGTTGTATGTTTCACATAACACATAATTTGTTATTACTCAACGACGTACATTGTTGTATGTGAATATACAACACTGATTTTATATTTCTAAGCGACGTAAGTTGTTGTATGTAACCTATACAACAGTTTAGGTTGTTATCGTAATATATTTAGATAAATATCACTACAAAATGGAAAAATAATATCATACCTGTGATATTGCGGACGTTTGAGCTACTAAAACTATCCAGTTCTATTTGAGTTAAAGAAATATTGCTATTTTCGATCGTTTTTTTTCTGAATAACTTACATCAGGCGTCTCTGTATTAACCATATTATTGATCATATCACATAATATTCGGCCTCTACTTTTTACTATTCGTGCACGTTCCATGTTCCTATAAGCTATAGCGGAGAGATTACAAAATTACGTAAAAAAAATCGATTACAACTGCGCGACGTTCATCCGTTCAGACGTTCGGGATGAACTATGATGAACTATCGTATGTCACACATACACGGCGCGAGCGCCCGGTTCACCCCACACCCCCGCCCGCGTACACCGTTGTGGAGGTGGAAGTCACATTATACGCCGCCGTATTAACAATGATACAACAGTATACGTTTTGCAAGTATTTAAAAAATACATATTTTTTTATTTTTTTTACTCTGATACGTAAAATAGACAATAATAGGCGGTTTAGAAAAAAAAACGTAAAACATGCATATTGTGGGTTACAACAACTTACGTCGAAGGTATCGATTGTTTGAGTCCTTACTTTTAAACCTTACCTTTATTTTTAAATAACTGTGTAATAATAAGTATGTTATAAGCATAGTATGTAATATCAGGATTTAAGGTAAAGCGGCTGACATCCTTACCTAAGCTCATTAAGTGAGATTTGGCGGCTTCGCGGGAATATATACTTCGCTTGTGCACTGTACTTGAACTTTGATATTCTGTAAAATGTAGCGGTGCTGCACGCGTTCTCGGAGTGCGGTCGCGGCGCGGAGCTAGCGCGCGAGCTGGCGACGGCGGAGCTGGCCCGCGAGCAGGACCACCGCGCCCTCTTCCGCGCCGCCTCGCTCGCCACCGCCGTGCTCGACCAGTACATGCACGCGCTCTGCAAACCCTTCCTACAGGTACACCTACCTGTACCTTCTAAAAAAAAGTATCTTCACGTCCATATCCCCAAAGAGATTGGCAGAAGCACAGCCAAAGTACATACGAGTAGCCAAAGACACTAAGTCACACATAGGTGGCAAGCCTATCGCAAACGGGGCACATATTCAATCTCGGACAACGTTATTTTTATTAGATGAAAAAGATAATGGTGTCGTGGGACACCAGGTATATACTGTGTAGTAATTCATGAGTATATACTGTGCAATGGCGGGGTGGAGTGAGGGAGAAAGAGAAAGGTACACTACCTGCTTGTGTATACGGCTGTCACGCCTGTGCACCTCAAATTTAACGGTTTTATTCGACCCACCTTTTCTTACGGTTTTTACTTTTACATTTTGTCAGTTCGCTCGCGCAGCAAAATCCCTATCTCCTCTAAGCCTGCCGTAAGGAACTTCGTTTCAAAAATTGATTTCCGACTCGAGGAATGAAGCTGGGATCTTAAGAAGTCAAGTCCGACGCTGGACCGCTGAACCACAGAGGCAAGGCGAACCTTCTGTTACAACCCTCAATTGCAAGCCAAACAGCTTATACCAATTCATCGAAAATAAAAATAAAAATTGATTCTGACTGTCTGTTTGAGATAATCTCCGAAACCTTAAAAGTGTACTGTTTTCATAGAAATCTTGTTATTTCAGGCGGCGATAGCTGAAACAGTACAGAAGCTGATAGACTCAAAGCAGTCCGCAGAATTGAACCCCACGAAAATGGACTCGCCCGACGACGCCTGCAATAATGCCGAATTTCTACTTATGATACTAGATCAGGTAAGTTCTAATTCTTTACAAATTTTCATAACAAAATTCTTTAAACGTAACCTTGGGAAAATATTGCTAACATAATCACGCTTATACATAATGTGTAATAATTTTAATAATTGTATACCTATATTAAAATAAGGAAAAAAGTCAATCCCGCTGAGTTTCTTGCCGGAGCTTCTCAGTGTGAGGCCGCGTTCCGATCCGGTGGTAGTTTTAGTATTATATAGACGCGTCACAAATGCCTCTTGCAGGTTAATCACTACCTAGTATAAAACAAAGTCGCTTCCTCTGTCCCTATGTCCCTTTGTATGCTTAAATCTTTTAAACTACGCAACGGATTTTTGATCCGGTTTTTTAAGAGATAAAATGTTTAAAGAGGTTTATATGTATATTTTATACCCGTGCAAAGCCGGGAAGGACCGCTAGCGTAAAATAAAAATATTTTGAGTTTGAGTAACGTCGCGTTTACTCGTAAAGGCGGGGTCAATTGTATATCACTCAATACAAAAATCAGCAAACTACAGTGTAAAAAAAATATTTAATATGTTTTTAAGTTCTAGACATATTTGTATAAAAAAAGAAATATTGTATAATAATAGCTGTTTCCCTCCGACTTTGTTAGCGTAGAATAGTGACGATTCTTATACCATGTATGAATGTTGCATGCATTAGACTGTGTCATATATAAATAGCTAGATGTCAGTCGCTATATCGACTGTGTATACATTGGACCAGCCCGCTTAACATTTAATCCTTAGTTCGCTTGCCTCTCCGTAAATTATTTGCACAAAAATTTTGAACAGCACCTTTACCGGTAACTTCTCGTGGACAAATACATTTTTGACCATAATCGCTGTAGAATTTGTTTTGTAAATTAAAGAGCGAATTCTATAGCAACTCGTGGTGAAGGCGCTGGTTGTCAAAATAAATAAATGTATTTGTTATGTTTAGATAACGCTGTCAATTTTCACATCACCCGAGGCGTGCCCTCGGCCTATCAGATACTTGTGTGGATGTCTACAAAGAGCAGCTGTGGCTAAGTGGCCTAATGAAAGATTCGTCCGCACGAGGGTTGTTTCAGGTAAATATTTGTTATTATTATATCAATATTAGGTAAGATAATTTTTTTATATTGAGTAGGCTCCAAAACTACTGCGCCGATTTGAAAAAAAATATTGTTAGAAACACGACATTATTCCTGATTATAATAAAACACATTATTTTTAGGAAAAAATAGTAACTTTTCCACCCGTAAGAAGCTAGTACGGGCTGCTTGTTTGGAATATAATTTAAAAATATTTGTCTTAATTGTCTAAGTAAAGCAGTGTCTAAAGTTGCGTAATATGAAAAAGAAATTTTAATATCAACAATGTGTGTTTGCGTGCGTGCGTTCGTGCATGCATTCGTGCTTTGTGCGTTCAGTCCGGAATGGAACTTTGTAAATAATTCTGTCTCATTTTCTTGCCGACTTTATTATACGTATAAGCACATAAGTGTTTGTTTCTTTGTCTTGACTCATTTTGTTTCACCGAGAATCACAACGATTTTACGCTGTGACAGACAGGACGAGAGGTTTAAGAAGTAATTAGAATTCTGTATGTGAGTGCGGTGAAGGAGTTTTAGCGCCATCGAGAGAAAAGATGGTCGAAGTTTTTTCATAATTATTAAATTTCGTGTTGATATTGAGTGAAATTAGTCAATTTTGGTGGCATTTTGTACAATTTTGTTCAGTGAAAGTGCACAAATTAAATAGTTATGAAGAAATTAGCGTATCATGTATTTCCTCGTTGCCGTCAAATCTTCTTACATGAGCTTGTGTAATAAGGCCGCCGCTTTACCTAAGAGCCTGACCAAGCCTGACATGACTTACTGACGACTAATTATAATTGATCCAAATTGATATAAAATTTGATGCAAATTTCTACTTGACGAATGGCAAAATACTAACATGAAGGCCAAAACTTAAAGAAATAGTGCGGTGAAGTTTAACATTAGATTAGTTAAGTAAGTAGTGTGGTGTGTGTGTGGCAGGGTTCATCTTCCTGCGGCTGATCTGCCCGGCGCTGGTGGAGCCGCGGGCGTGGGCGCTGGGCGCGCGGACGCCGCCGCCCGCCGCCCAGCGGTCGCTGCTCATGGTCGCCAAGTGTCTGCAGAACCTCGCCAACCTCGTCGAGTTCGGGGCCAAGGTACACACTACTGCCTAACTGTATTCGAGGGCACGGTGCCCGAAAATTTGTCTTTGTTTTATTTATGGAGGTATATACCATCTTTATTAATTCACTGTTAAATTCAAAAACTCATTTTTTTTTTCAAAAAATTAACTCTGCAATTTTGGGGTTCGAGATCGCTTCTGTGCTCTAGTAGTCCGGTGTTGGACTTCGTGAAGTCTTGGATTCGATGCCCTGCGGGGCTAGTGATCATAACTAAAAACATACGGAATCAGCCTCCTGGCCGGGCAAATCGAATAAATCGAGCGAATCGTCTCCACAGAGTAAGCCATTCTTTCATGGGCCAATGTATGCAGTTCTGCAATAAACTTCCAAATAATTTGAAAGAACTTTCAATTAATACAAGTAAGAAATGTGTCAAATGTAAATTAAATGAAAAGGGTTATTATAACATTGTTGAATATTTAGCTGATATAACGGCTTGGGATTAATTGCTCCTCATGCCAATCTCTTATAATATATAATGTATCATTACATAAATTATTGTAAATATATTTTAAAGTAAGAAAAATAGACGAGCCCGCTGAGTTTCTTGCCGGATCTTTTAAGTATGCGGCCGCATAGGCCGCGTTACGATCCGGTGGTAGATTTATTATTGTATAGACGCGTCACAGGTGCCTCTTGTAGGTTTACGAGAAATAAAGATAATTTATTATTATTATTAAATAAAAAGAAAATTTTGTTTTTCAATTTTCTTATAAAAACAACATTGCAAGGAATTGGATGTGTGCCCGATGCCGGCGGTAGGCTTTCCACCTATCACATTGTAGGGCTTATGGTCGCACAAAGAAACGTAAATTAACATTTAATCTCTCATTTAGTCACAATTTTGTACGGAAAATGTAGACTTAACGAATGGTGAAAAGTTAATTTACTTCTCTGAGTGCGACCTCTAATGTTTTGCTAGTCGGCTAGTCGTGAATGTCGTCGTTATGCTAGTGTCTACATCTTCGGGTGTGCATCTTCTTGCGTCGTCATCTTGTGCGTAAAGATAAGTTTTTGTTTTCAGATTTAGTTTCTTGAGTCGTTTTTTTAATACATTAATAAGGTTATAAATTTTCAGGGATTATTGAGATTCTAAAATTTGGTATACAATATTATATTTTCTATACTTACTTCAAATGTTGTTTGGCAAAGACGGTTTCTTCTAGTCTGATACAGGATTTGTTCATCAAAGAAGCCTGAGGCCCATAAAGAAACTAATCCACAGTCGTTGTTTCAGGAACCGTATATGGAGGTGGTGAATCCGTTCATATTGAAGAATAAAGAACGAATGGTGGTATTTTTAGATCAACTAAGCTCTGTACAAGATCCGGGAAATTCTCCACCGAATTCAAATAATAATTACGACATTGGTAAGTTTTTATACTGTTGTATAATGTATTTTTATCACCAAACTTACTTTTCGAATATTGAAAACACAATCAAAATTAGGCTAAGCCTCATTCCATCATAAAAAGACAACACTAAATCCCAGTTCCTAATATCAACGAACCGTTATCCGTTAGTATAAACATTGGTAGTTTACCTAAAAGTGACTAAGCATTGCCCAATAGTTACTCAAACTGTTTCGAGTTAAGTCTATACAGAACGACCGTAGTTAGATTTTTTATTATTCGTACAAATAACTACTACTTGTAAGAAAAACGACTCGTATCTTGAATAAATACTGGGCATAAGTCTTTCGCTCTGACCATTGACGGTTAAGTTGTAAAAGCACTGTTTTTTGTGTTTGTATATGTAATATATATTTTTTTAATTAATAAATATATAGAAAACTATTTTCTCGATCGACAGAAGTTCTTTTGCCGATTTCGTTACTGCGACTCGCCTTTGCCCTTGATTTTGCTTCGCCGTTTTCAAAGCGGTGCTTACCATTTTATTTCAATTCTATTTATCTTTTTGATGATGGGATCCCAGGAAAGTATAAGAATAAGACTGAGAAATACCCGTGAATAATACAAAATTTTTGAATACGTAGTTGACATAGTTGTTGAACTCGGACTCGGAGTTTTGAAGTTTTATTGCGCCTTAAATATTGTGTTTATAATAGGTATATGTAGGTTTATTTAAAAGTGATTAGAACTCAGTTTAGCCGTAAATCCATTTTCATTTTTGTGTAGTTATTTTTTATGACGTCTAAGTAAACAAAGATATGCATTATTTAGGACTAACATCTCGTCCCAGTTTCGCAGGAGTAGACAAAATTCTAAACTTCTATGTCATTATACACATAAATCTTCCTCTTGAATCTCTCTATTAATAATAGAAATAGAAAACCGCATTAAATTCCGTTCCGAAGTTTTAAAGATCCAAGCATACGTAAGGATACACTGCGGAAACTGACTTTGATATATACTATGTAGTGATACGATCCGATTCAGACAAAATTCATAATTTGATCTTCCTGTTTAAGAATTCTTTGTTAAAACATAAAAAACGCTTAGCTAAATTAAGAACATTCTCCTTTTTGGATCGAGATTTAAAATGAAAAACATGTTTAACAGCAAAAGAACTAGCGACCATTCACCACATCTGCGTTTCACACTTGGCCGAACTGCAAAACTTGGCGAAAACACAGCCGGCTATCAGAAAACTGGTGACCGTCACCGAAATGCTCACCAAACACAAGCACAAATATCTCGAGATGATCAGATAGAATACACCTAAAGAAAACAGGTAAATTGACAATAACGATACTTGATATTATCACCAACTTCATTTACAAGATGGATATGCAAAGGATATGGTATTGGAATGCAAACAAGCAGACGGATTTCCTGATGGTAAGAAATTCACGCCGCCTAGATACTCCAAAGGTTGTAATGGTGCGTTGCCAACCTGAGGCCGTTATCCTAGCAAAAGTAAGTTGACCGGCTACCTTACCCCCCGAAACAGAACATTTCAACGGCAAATAATACCTTTCAACATCATAAAAAATATGAATTTTTATATTTTTAAATATTATAGCAAGAAATTCTGGCTGATTAAAAAGTTGTTACAAACCAATTAAAATATAAATATTAACTTAACTTTGACGTAAACCGGCTATCATAGCGTTCGCTACTATTACTTAAAATAGTTTAAAAATACCGAAATAAACTTAGCATCCTAAATCCGTTCTGCGTTTACCTTTTCGAATGTGTCATACACCTGTTTAGTAGACTCGATATATCGATCGATCGAAATATCGAGGATGAGCTATAGATCTAAATGTATCAGTATCTTCACGCCCATATCCCCGAAGAGTGTAGGCAGAGGCACAACTAGGGCACCCACGACTAGCCGAAGACACTAAGTCCCACAATGTGATAGGTGGTAAGCCTATCGCCAACCAGGCATACCTCCAATCCCGAGCAACGTTTTTTTTTATTAGAAAATTGGAAAAACCCAATTTTCTTTATTGTTGCCCGACCCAGGATTGGAACCCGGGACCTCATGCAGTCAACCGCTAGACCACAGAGGCGACAAATGTATAATCTCTTAATGTATAATCACGCTAAGGCCAATAGGAGCGGAGCACCAATGAAGAATGTTTCAAAATCGGTGGATTTTCTTCCTATTTTTTTTTCATACAAACTTTTAGTGGCTGTTAATGTCACGCGATACGAAGTTCGCCGGGTCGGCTAGTTCTTTATATTTATGATAATATTTTTGTAGTCTACCTTATGCTGCCTAATGACAGTGTCATCTATAGTGTCTATGGTCACGGCATATGATAAAATGATTTTTAAATGTGTTTTTTTCAGGGTAAAAACATTAACAGAAGGACTGTAGCCATAGAGCCTAGAAGTTCTTCGACGCAGGTCTCACTTAGTCGTATGTGTAGTCATTGTTAGCTTTAGCTTGTATTGTGTTATTTCTACAATATACATTATTTTGAGCTTTCTCGTGCCAAAACTATTGCGTGTTTATGGTTTATTGTTTTACACAATGATTTACTATACATACCGTCTTAATAATAAATTAGTGGTAAGTTTAAACTTGTTACAATATTTTTTATTTGTTTTTATGACCATATACAAGCTGGTCGATAACAGTTACGACCATATACGCATGCCTTTAATCTTCACGCCAAGTCCCTACCGAGATAGTCAGAGAGTATCAATTGTCACGATATAAATCTGCAGCACTTCGCTTTAGCGGACTTTGTGAAAACTTCGTTAAGGTCGTATCTCGTACGAAAATATAATTTGATACCATTGTGTTTGATGCATCGTGCTTGTGGCAGGGCTGTTGTTTCAGAGGGACTTGTACGTGACTTGGTCACACCAGCGATTTGGTGACTGTCTACCACTACCAATTTGTCAAGGTTTCAGGTTGATGACGAGCAATATGGCCGTAATAACCCATGAACCGTTGAAAGTCTCTTATTTGCACTGGCGTTAGAGTGCTGTGCAGCAACTCGCTCGGATAGGGATCCATTGCATTACCTATTCCTGCCACAATAATGACAATGTCATGTTCCGGTCCGGAGAGTAGGGTAGCCGAAAGACTTGCAAAATTGGCTTAACACCCCAGCCACATGGACAGCGACATACCTGTTAGATATATGGTGTCTAGGCTGCGGTTATCTCTTACCATCAGACGAGCCGCTTCGCTGTCTTTTTGCAATAAAAAAAAATTTGGAGTTAGCATTACAAAAAAAGGCTTTTAATTCACAAGTTGACCTAAACAACTCCCCATTATAAATAAAGGGGATCCCGCATACTCATTCAACTTTTAATTTATTATTAAGACGGGATATGAAATAGCTCTCTAGAATGTTAAGACGTATTTATTGTTAGCATTTATTACGTATATGTTTATATTAATCTTTTTATTTAATAAGTAGCTTTTGTATTCGAAATTGCGATTTTATATATAGTACTTTTGGTAAGCGTTTTTTACACCGTTACTGATTCCCTCGCTTGAAATAAATATGACCCGATCAAAAAGTACTCTACAAATTTTGACATCACTGATAATGTTTAGATTTTTTATACTATTTAACGCTATTAATGTAGTAGGGTGATAGTATGTAGTTAAGTAGTTTTAAGGAAATAATGTCAATCGTATGACACCAAAAAACGGAATGGAGTGTGGATTGTGATAGCAAAGTTTAGTATGTAGTGTTTATATCTGTTGAATATCATTTGCCAGCACGCTCTACTTGTTTTATTAAACTGCGCACGATCAGAATGGGATGTAATTTTTATATCAGATCTACTATTGCCAACTTTTTTTCGGCAAATGGCGATTCGAATAACGAATTGAACGAAAAAATAAATTTAACAATTTTTTTTTGTTACTTTCTACTTTTCATGATGAAAATAACAAGTTCGACCACTTACATCATATATACACTATTTTTCTATCTATACAAAATAATATTATATATTTAGGGTTTATATTTTCATTGTTTAATTTATTTAAACTCTACAACAATATTTGATAACAAATTATAATTAAATGTTCGTTACTTAGTCTTAGTTTTGGGATGTTGAATAAGTTTTGTCCTTATAAAATCTTTTGACAGA
The DNA here is from genome assembly GCA_002245505.1 of Calephelis nemesis. NCBI lineage: Eukaryota > Metazoa > Arthropoda > Insecta > Lepidoptera > Riodinidae > Calephelis > Calephelis nemesis. Next base: position 10,291 of record NJDD01003626.1, on the reverse strand, counting down.
CATAGTGCAGAGTATAGAGTTGATAAAATTGGATTTGGGAAATTTGCCTCAAAATTTGTGAACCAATTAGTCGTGTTGTAACACCTATAGTGTGGCTTTTGTGAAAGAAAAGGTATTGTTTAAATTTGTGGGGAATCCAGCAAACACATGTTTAAGTGAAACAATTGCTAAGAAACATTTCCAAGGTGTTGCAATTCAAAAGAATCAATGAAAGTTAGAGTTAGATGATAAAGTAGCTTGTTTCATACTTTCCACTCTTTATTAGAAAAGGGATAATTTATAATAAGATCTCGATAGTAAAAGCACCTGCTCCAACATTTTGCTCGCCTCGAAAGTGAATTTTTATTGCCAATGGAAAAATAGGGGTGTTAAAATTTTAACAAGTTTGTGTGTGTCTGTCTGTGGCATCATAAGTTTCAAACTGATTTTTTGACAAGGTGACGCCATTGAGATGCTTTTATGCTACATTACATATAGATTTATTAAAGGAGATTGCATTTTTAATTTTAAAATTATTGTTTTATATGGCGACACCGGTCGCCAACTGTTATTTTAAAAATCTTCATCCCGTTCTGTTGTGCGCGAATAATACACGTTTCTATTCTCTGTGATAACTGTTACTCATTTTTTACTCATAACTGTGTGATGCATCGCGTGTAATATTCTGTTTATCTCTTGTACGTTAGATATTATGCCTAATGCCCTGTGCAATCTAAGGCCTTCATCCTTTCTCGTATGCTTGGTCACCGAAAATGTGAAAATACGTTCTTTTAGTATTGGTTGGAGTTTTTATACCGACTGTTGTCGGAAGTGAATAAAATTTGTAATATTCTTAAAAACATATTATGAAAGAGGTAAACAAAAAAGATACATGCGGTGTCTCGCTTATGTCTAGTTTCAGGAACTCATTGTCATTTAATGGAATTACTACGTAAATAGTATTACAAACAAAAGACTTTTTAATTTTTATATGGATACATTTCATAACATCGTGTGGTCTCCTGATAATATACATTATGTATGCATTAGTACCATTTATTTACTAATTCCTATAATAAATAGTACATAATTTTTACAAATGATTACTATTTATTGCCTTCTTTGTTTTTTTACGTAAATTGTAATAAATGTTTCTAGCAGTACTAACATATAATGAGTTCTTGCAAAAATCTGAGAGTAAATTGTGGGACTCTAACATTACATAATTATCTATTATTCTTATTGATAAAAACACCATTTCACTAAAATTATTATTACTTTTATAAATTATATGATAATTGGTATTGATCAGTAAAAGCAATCACATAATTCCTCATTTATTGTAGTCCGCATCTGTATTACTTGCACGGAGTGATCTGACCATCTACATTTTAATACTTCTCACTCTTTTTGTTTCAATTTGAAATCATTAGCATCTTATTTCTTAATAGTACTCAAACTTAAACGGATTATTAGGAGCGGTCATTTTGACAGAATAATTTGTAATGATAACTCTTAAAATTTGATTTGTGTTTGAATGCCAAATAGGGCCAGTTTGCACTGCGAATTTTCACCGCGCGGATTTTTTTTTGCAATTCTATAACATACTGAATCTTGTACGAGTATCCGTATTAGCTATGGCTGTGATAAATTCGCGCGGAAAACTGTAATCTGATACAAATTTAAGCGATGCGACGCGATAACACCGTGCTGATAAGTCGCAGTGCGAACTGGCCCTAAGATTTGGCACTCAACTCATGCGCAGTGTGTACTCATCCTTAAGGTCATTGTTAATATAACCTATAGCGGACTATTACACGATAGGCGTTGTTTAACTGACAGACTGCAGTCATTGCTTAACTGACAGATGGCCTAACTTGTAAGACGGTGACTGACATTTGTGCAAACAATTTGTAAACCATCATTCAAATGGTGAAGACGTGTTGGACAGCAAAACCTGTCGTGTAATGTCGTCATAGTCTTTTTATGTATCATGAAGTGGTTTTCAAATATAGACTGACTAGGCCGAAAGCTAAGTTAAAAATGTGCATATTAAAACTGTATAAGTATGCTAACACCGCCGACGACGACTTATTATTTGAAAATGATTTTAAACTTAAATTTTCGCGTATTTTTAAATATTCATACGGGATACTCAACTTATTTACAAATAAAATTATATTGTTTGTCGAGTGGCTATTGTACACGCTTAACTACATCAACTTATCGGGAGGCTCGGGTTCTATTTCCGGCGGTGGCATTTGTGATTCTTGTGATTTAGATGTATGCATTTCCGGGTCTGGGTGTTGTATTACTTTTTTTATTTTGATGTATTTGTATAGTTGACTTAATACCCATGATACAAGCATATAATTTGCTTAGTTTGGGCTTAGATTCAATTTGTGTAAGTTGTCCAAGGATATTTATTATTATTTATTTATTTATCGTGAGTATCCCGTATAAATAATAAAAAACATTATTTACAAGTTGGAATTTGACGACTCGGACTTTTGACTATATTTTTATAAACCCCTAACGATTGTTAGGTTTATAATTAATTATTTTAAATGAGAGCACAATCTTTAAGATCTATTGATTCAACATTTAAAAAAAATAAAAAAACTAAGTTGCAATCTTACTCCAGTACAAAAAAAGAATGTTAAGGCGCATATAAATCCAAGTCTTCGTGCTCGAACTAACAAAATTTATACTTAACTAATTATTGCTCAAAAATCTATCATGTTCATAGTGCCATATGTATATTAAGTCTTCATTTTATTAATCGTTTTTATATTATACTTTTTGAGTTGAGTTTCTGAAGTACTTAGCGATCTGATACGGTTAATCAATTTTATGCTCAGTGTAATAATTCCAGTATGTACAGTCAACGACAATAGTCAATAAATGTTTTCAGAGTCCTAAAATTCTTTTAAATTTTGAGCCACAAATATCTGTAATTATGTATATGAATTTACGTAAACGTCACTTTTAGATTTCCAATTTTAAATTACCTTTGACAAAACCAAATAAATACTTACATAAAAATAATGATAGGTAAAAAAATAATCTTTACGTTCGTATTCTCAATTTAGCCAAAAATTTAGTCCCACAGTGTGACCGGTGACGAACCTATCGCCAAACGAGCACTTAACCAATCCGAGCGACAACCCGTGAAGTCATGTAGTCAATGCCAAAACCGAATTAGTGGTCCACAGAAGCGATATGTTAATTCCAAAAAGTAGTTATTTCCTCATTATATCTAGTCCCTATAAACACAATTGTTTTTATTCCAATCCTATAAAACTGCAATTTACCGTTTACCTGTACTTTGGACGGACATTTTTATCACTTGTGTAAAATAACTTACATTGCTATATCATAGTCATAGTTCAACAATATTTAATGCAATAAATATGACTATGACTAATTTTGTATTAATTTTAATATGACTTTTCATTTTTTTCCCAATATAATTTCATAATGACTGATGACAAAGCATTTCCAACAGGTATGAGTTAGATATTGTATATTTTAACATAAGTAACATTAAAATCACTTTTGAAATTCATTATCTGTTCGTAGCGCTAACATTGCTATATTACGTTCAGACATTCTAAGAGTGCATGCAATTTTTTATGTCTATTTCTTTCATTTCATACTACCAAAGAAATAAACGAAAAACCGCATTCGCTTCTTCGCATGTATGAACGGGTAGACAGTATACATCGAATTCATTTATTTCATTGTATTGTATTATTATTTAATAAATTGTAGTAAATAGATGTAGTGATGTGTTGCTGTATTTTATTGTACTATTAGGTGACGAATAGATATACTTAGACTGATTTATTATCTAATATGTGGTCTTATTAGGAGGTTTAAAGATGACTGTAATATTATCCTTGTGTATTATAAATTACAGTATGGTAAAATTAATTTGCTATATTTTTAACACAATTAACACGTTTGCGAGTGCAATAGATTAAATATGACGCCTGTGTACTGTGCGAATGGCGCGAAACGGTAACATCCAATCATAGCGCGCCACTTGTATGGCGAATTTTTATTCGTTGTTGCATACGCGCCTCTTTCGACATTCGTTTTTACAACTTGCATTGAATTTCTATATATTTTTATATAGATATTTAATTTTAAAGTAATCATTTATAATTTACTGGCGATTACATATGTTTTAGTCAGCATCAAGACTTTCACAATGTCGTCAGCTTATTACAAGAAGTCATTATGTGACATATTCATTATTCTTACGAAAATTGCAGTTAACAGTAAATTTCTGATTGCCAAAGTTGCAATTATGGATTTCATAGCAAGCTGCGTAACGCCCAAAGTAAGTTAGTAAGTTTTTGCATTATCGAATAAGTCAAAATGAATCCATTCATGAAAAAACGTATTTAGTGATTTTTTTGCAGGTAATGAGTTCTTGCAATAAGCTGACGATATTTACAGCGCTATTTTGCGAAAAGGAATTGTGAATTTGGCTTGTAAACGTGGTAAACGTGTACCTGTGTTCTTCCACTAAATAATCCTTGTACTTTTATTTATACTTATTATTTATACGTAGCTGAAAATATATTATGATTGTATGGAAGAAATTGAAATATGATATGGTTAATAAAATGGAGGTTATTAACCCCTAGTAATTTAAATACTAGGTACACTTTTTGTAAAAAATTTAATGTTTTGACAATGTTTGCTATGATCAAGATATTGTTTATTTCTCATCTAAGGATTTTAGTTAATTTACATTTTAATTAGTCAGAACATTAAATTTCAACAACTAAAAATGCGTTAGTTTAAAGACATAGATATTGGGATACTTTCTATTACTCAATAATTCATATATAATACATACAATCCGCAAATTGTTATGTTTTACTTGCATAATATTTTTTACTCGTAACCTACAGCTCTATAATAATCTTATGTTTTTACTAAAATATTAACACTTGACATTTTTATATTCATATTTGATACATAAAATATATCCTGTTTTTCTATATATTATGTTTATGTTCTAGAAATTGATTATTAAAATTATAAAAAATATACTGTTTTTTAATGGGTGGTGGAAGGATATGTAGTTCCTATTTGGATTAAATTTGCTTGTTCATGTTATGACCTGGGGTCCTACCATGAACGCTAATAGCAGTATTATTTCCATCCTTTTAAATGTCCGCCTTTATAAGCAACTTTATGGTATACACCATAAGGTTGTCTTTCTTTGATGACAATTATTACTCAGTTAATTAGTATTATTGAAATAATACTGTTTTAAGAGCTTATGGTAATCTTCCGTTTTCTCGAATTCTGAAAACCTTAAAATCTTACATATAATAATAAATCACCCTTTCTGTTGGTTATGTTATAATAAATCCCGTATGCCATAAACGGATGGACCATTTTTGCTAATTAGTTTTCTTATGTTAACAGAATGTTCGAAAAAAAAATTCATCATTACGACAGGACAATGTCTGTCAACTTAGCTAGTTTTATTTAATAAAATAAGCCAACATTTCCCTTGGCCATCGCATCACACCTGAAGGGATGGACCAATTTTGCTTATAATATTTTATAGGTGTGTTCATATAAAAAAGTCAATATTCATAGTTAGGACAGGACGTCTAAAGTGGTAAGGCGATTGTTGGCCTTCTTAGCATAATGTACAAAACGCGAAATGAGCAACGCTCTCAAAAAGTATAGATCGCAAAAGGTTCAAGAACTAAGGGCCTCTTTCATTGTGACGCAACGGTGCTCCAGCACTTTTCATTTCAGACACATGGTTTCATATTATTGACTCGGACCCAATCCAATTAACCCAAAAATCCCACCAGTATGAAAGTGTTCAAAAAATATTTCGAGCGCACTTGGTATCCTCATCTTAACCCGGCGACACCAAGTTGTGCCTACGAACATTACCGTACCATCGAAGCAGTTAAATACGAAAACATGCTGAATGAAGAAATGTATCTCTAGTTAGTAGGTATTTCATTTCAAAATTCAAGGATAAAATGCTTTAAAAATCTTACATTATTCTTAACAATATAAATCAAGAAGATCTTAAAATTAGAATTAAATGTTCAAATATATCCAGGCACTATTCCAACCACTAAAGTAAACATCTTATTTAATAATTAACTTTAACCTTTTTTGTTACGCAACCTGTTACTTCATGTTCGTTTAGACCTCTTAGACAAGGCTATGTACATACCAGTCGAGGCAGGTGTCGGTTAGTCACTATAACAATAACGGCTGGGTGATCTAAATTATGAGATTCAACTGGTCCACATTAATATTTACAACTCTACATAAATATTATCGGGTTGCGATATATCCAGGATAGTGTATTAGGTAAGTATAGAAGTGTGCGGGAAGTTCCAGCCTCAGATTAGAGACCCCCCATATATATCTGCCTGTAAACAGAGAGTAGTTCATACAATCATTTAATTTTTTTGCTTGTCTACTTTGTAAATAGATAATATTATGAATAAAAGTTTTGCATTATTACCTAATTGATTGGTGTTGCCCTACACCACAGTACAAATGTGAAACAGTATGAAAACTAAGCCTAGTTATCAAAATATCTATCCTCCATTTTAGCAATAGGGTTGTCATGTTGTTTTTTTTCACTATTGAGTTTTGAGCTACTATTGAAAATTGAGAATTTGAAGCTGATTTTCATCCTGTTTCATATTTGTACTACTGTGACAACACTTAGGGGACCTTTATAGGTCTGGGCGACTGCTCGGCAAAAAAGTAATGGAGACCCCCCTGACCCTAAGCTTTTTACTAAATAAAAGGAACGATTTTTTTCAGTTGAATTTTCTATTAATATTTAAGAACTGTAGGTAAAGGTAAAAGATGAAAAGATTTTTTTACAAAGTGTCCTCAATGTTGCTTTCCCCTTAATCCAGCCCTGCTGGTTGCTGCACACACTACTTTACCCATTCCTTATATCCAAAGTAAGCAAGGCATAGTGAGGTTAAAATTCTAAATATTTTCAAGAACAAAGTGTAAAATTTTCTATCATGCAAGCTGTAAGTAGATTATAAAAAAAACCTAAAACAATATTAAAAGCAATATCATTTATTAAGTTACTATTACACTACTTATTTTAAGTTAAGAATAAAATGGTAAATGCCATAATGATGCAACAAGTTGCTACATAAGGTGATTTTCTTTCTCCAATTCTAGCACACTTCCAGAAAGTTCCCAACAACCTAAAAATAAATAAAAGCTGTGAAACAGGTAGTATAGTGGCAGGAAAAGGTAGGTTTTGTTGAGAATGACCTGTTTTGTCTTTGCTTGCCTCTTACAAGCTGCAAGGCAGGACAGCAGGAGGTCTTCTCTACATAGGACCTGGATCATCATGGGGAGTGCTTGTTTTTTTATTGTGTTAGTTATTTTGAGGTTCATATTAAAAAAAAATAACATTCATATTTAAGACAATAGAGGTTGAATCAATATACAAAGCATTCTTGTCGCCTATTCTTATATGTATGGTATATTCAAATTAGATACATTTAATAAATTATTCAATGGAAAGTAAAAACGCCTTTGCTGACGAAGACCTTTTCTTTGATGAGACTAAAGACTAGTGACAGAGCAAAGGTAATTTCTATTAAGCTACCTGTCTTTTTCTTTATAATAGTTATTCTTTAAAAATATATTCCCCCTGATGACTTTTCAAGACTAACTCCTAATAAGTTCAGCAAGCGCTGGTTTTTAAGAGATAAGTCTGTTTTTTTTTATTACGTCATCTTTGTAATGCCGTTTTAGTGGGGATGTGCAGTAATTTGGTTAGATGTTTTTTCAAATTCAATTTTTTATTGTCAAAATTAAAACAAAAAAAATACATTTTTTCTATTTGTAAAAAATCCTGCTTGTCAGTCTGTTAATACTGTAGCAAAATATCTATTTTGTTACAGTATTATTATCTATAAGTGTTTAGGTTCGAATAAATAAGGAATACATACCCAGTTTTATTGCGATCCATTAGACTTGGAAAAAAGGACCTCAAATAAGCGCATGTACATATTAACAGTAGTATCACGGACAGTAAACTTTGAAAATTAAATATTGCACTCTGAAATGTTTTTAAATATGTCATTATTATTATAAAATCTAATTTTCACAAGTATATGATTAAAAAAACAAATAGTATTTACCATATTGCTGTTATATTAGTGTCTGTTTTATTACTGATTAACGTTATAATAGAACCTATTTTAACATCGATATAACTACATACAGGAAATTATTAGGTATATTAAAAATGAATTAATTTAAAATATGTTTATAAGCTGAACAATTATAAAAACATCATGTTTTGTCAAACGTCAGTTAACAATAATGAATAATTGTCAAACGTGTACGTCTGTACCATTGACCGAGGCCAGGGTTGGATTCGGACAGATAAAAAAAAGTCGTATTTTCCGTTCAAAAAGATCGTATTTTAGATAAAAAAAATCGTACATCTTGGAAATACAGAATAAACAAGAGTAATGTTGAAAACACATTATTTTTACATATATTAGGCACATTGTTTAATTTCACAGGGAAATAAGTACACCTCACTAAGTGAAAGACGCGAAATCAACACACCACAATGCCAAAATGCTGTCGTTATCGTTACAACATACATAGAGGTAATAACTTAATATTAAACCCTAATTCTTAAAATATGATCACACTAGCTGCGCCCCGTGGTTTCACCTGCGTTCCCAAGTAATAAAAATAGCCTGTGTTAATCCAGTATAAAAAAATAATTTTGAATTTTTTGAATTTAAAATATTGGAAAAATAATTAGAGAATCAAGGTATATTGACATCAATTTCTGCTATTTCGTCAATCTCATTATTACTTGTTGTATTGGCTCTTGTTATCATATCTTTGGAGGGTTCAAAAGCGATGCAGTTGCCACTACCACTTTTTTGTATTGCGTCGCATGTCAGCAAAATTGCATCTACAGTTCGTGTCACTAGTTTATTTGTCGTCTTTGACTTAGTAAGGTTAATTTTGCTGAATATCCTTTCGCAGTCAGCGTTTGCATGTGGAAGTACGAGACAATCCAGTGCAAATTAGGCAATATCTTCGAAAGGCTTGTTTTCTCTTAAATCGTGCCATTTACTGAGTTTAGCCCAAAATACATCAACTTTCTTTTCCGTTTTTATTTCGTCCGGTATTTCTGCAAAAGGCAGTTGGCGCCATTGATTATCCAGATGTTGTAAACAATTTATGTCATTTACGTCGACAACTCTGGGAAATGCTACTGCAATAGGTAGGATCGTAGGATTGTTACATCTTATTGTTTCACTTAATGCATTTTTCGGACTCAACATAGATATTTTTATCAGTGGTGTGTTGTTGAAATCCCATCGCTTCCTAATTTGTATTGCAGCTTCGACCATAAATTCAAAAACTCTGCAAAAACCATCTTTGCAAAAACTCTGTACGCTGTTGTTTACCTGCTTTTTTTTCAGGGGTGTTTATCTTCGATGCAACGGCAATGCCGAGGTAAAGCTGTTCGTTGGGTAAATGATGTCTAGAATCTCCCGGGTCAATATCATTGAGTTCTGTTCTATTAGTATAATTTCTGTCCATGAAGCATCTTAAAAAATCTCTGTACAGTTCCTTTTTTTTAAAGTCTAATTCTGTTACAACCACTTCTGTCGATTGGAAATATTTGTTGAAGTGGGTAAATTTAGGTAGTACCCAGGCCATAAATTCGTAATATAATTTCATATACGGATCGCTGAGTAGATCCAATGTCAGTTGAGCTGATACCAATCGTTCAGACAGAGCCATATCGGTAAAATACAGCTTTAAAGCGTCCCAATGCGTAAGTACCCTTGTGACGACATCAACTAGGGACAACCATCTTGTTTATGAAGGATGTAGCATTTTTTGTGGTTTTAAATTTAAAAACGCCTGAAATTGCTGTAACTGAGCGTATCGTTTTGAACTCATTTTTAAAAATCTGAATATATTTCTGGCCAATTCTTCGCATCTATTAGGCAACTTCTGACATGCTGCACTTGCACAAAGATGAGCTGAGTGGCAGGTACATTTCATAATTATAATGCCTGGGCAATCATTTCGAAATCTACTCGCCACCAAATTTTCAGCCCCCATCATCACATTACAGCCGTCCGAACCAAATCCAACGACGTTCTTCAAGGAAATGCCATATTCCATAAATGATGTAATCAATTTATTATATATATTACTAGCATTAGGTCCTGTATTGGCAGTTTCTGGGTCATCTCCACTAAAGATATCATGCAAATTCCAA
>NJDD01003625.1:275877-302332 GCA_002245505.1 Calephelis nemesis | reverse complement strand
AATTTTACATTTCTCGTCATTTAAGTTTGTGTTATAAGGGAAAGGGTCATCAAACTAATCAAATGCGGAAAGAGTGAATGAATGGTTTTGCTTGACACGGTACTAAGAGTGGTACTAACTCTGGTACTAGAGAATCCTCAGTTGGTCTTCGTTTTGTAATAAGAATGACATTTAGTACGGTAACAAACTTTGATACCGTAACAAACCTAGACTTTTTGGTCTTGGTTTAAACCTGGTACTAGAGTGTTTTTTTGGAATAAGGCGGCTATGGTGTAAAAATGATTCTCTGTTTCCCTTGATTATTATATCGCCTGCATATATGGAACAATTTTGCTTACTTATCATAATTCTGATATTTATCGCCCGGAAATGGTTTTTATGAAAGAAAAATTCTAAATTTACGAAAACATTAGAACATTCTATAACTAAAAATTTAATACTTAAGTCAGGGCAACGACGGTCGGTTAATATCTATATACCTAAAGTATATTCACGCCCATATCCCCTAAGAGGTAGGCAGAGGCACGACCAAGGCACCCACGACTAGCCGAATATACTAAGTCCCACAATGCGATAGGTGGCAAGCCTTTCGCCAACCGGGTACATGTCCTATCCCTAGCAACATGTTTTTATTAGAAAATTGAAAAACCCCAATTTTCTTTTTGTTGCCCGACCCGGGATTCGGACCCGGGACCTCATGCAGTCAAGTCCAACAACTGAACCGCTAGACCACAGAGGCGATCTATATACCTATAGAAAAATAAATTCCCACTTCGCGTGGTCATCGCATCACGCCTGTACGGGTGGTGGTACGTTTTAATTATTATTTTTTTTGTTGTGTTAGTAATTGCCAGGACAAGGATCATATGAGGAGAACAACTGGGAAAAATACAGGGAAAATACTTTACTTTTTGCCATACAAACTTTTACCAATTATTAATGTAAAGCGATACGAAGTTCGACGGGTCGGATAGTATTATAATAAATTTGACCTGTACAAGTTGCACAAATTGATCTTACTATAAATTAAGCAAATTATTTGCTTGTCCCTTTTACAGTTAACAATACTAATACATAAATAGATACAGCAATATAAATTTACAGTATAAATTTAATTAATATACAGGTTTGGAAATATAAACATCTCCGGTCATCAAACATCTACAAATTTTTCTGCCTTTCCTGGTCGGGAATCGAACCAGAGCTTCGCTGTTGGCGGTAGAGTTTGGCGTGTACGGTAACCCCTCGACCACCTCGTCGAAATAATGATATATATTAACATTTTTACGAATTAATCTGCCAAAAACGAAATGATCGACACTCGACAATATTTTCAAAGTACTGTAAGGGAGTCAGATATTGCGTTTGCTTACTGTAGGTCCTACAATTGTAGTGTTATGTCAATTTTAATAAAGTTTTAACTAGCTAATCAGGCTTCAGAAGAGGAAAGCAAGCGGAAGCTTGAATTTGACTACTAAAAACAGTTAATGAGTTTGGAATAAGGGTTGTATTTTCTAACATCGGTTCAGTTAATGTACGTTCAAAATTGTATCAGTTATGAGATTAAATGAGTTTTTCTCTCAATAACACATTTAGCTATTCTTATAAATGCATTCAACTATCTAATTCATTGTTTTGATTAATTACTATGTGAGTATAACCTGGATATTGTTTGAAGTCTCTATAAAATTAACAAAATGTATATTCAAATGTAATTTAAAGTGGACCAAGATTTACGTTGAGATTACTTTAAAAGTACAATATACACTATAAAAAGGTACATTGACCTTTTGTTGTGTACAGAAACGAAATAAAACGTAGGTACAAAGGCAAATTAATGAACTGCAATCGTACGCCATTACACTCATTTTTCCAAATTTATATCGCTTTTAAAAAATCAAAATTAGTAACGTTTGAAGTTTGATTAATCTCGTTTTATTTTCTTTATTAATCCGGCTGTTTTTGTGCATACTTGCCAAGTACTTTTCTTTGGAATATGATAGCGAACAAGCATAGGTCTCCAGCGATGGTAAGATAATCATGTTCTACATACACCGTGGATGTTATAATTACAATGTAGTCCTGTGACGATGGCGTTAGGACTAGTGTACTAGTGTGACAGTCTGCAGATTTTAATAAAATTTAATGGGATCCCTTCGGAATCCTGACCTACCTTCTCAAAAAAATAACCATCAAATTCTGGGTATATCGCTAACAAAAATATACAGTCGAATTGGAAACGTCCTCTCTTCGAGTAATAAATAGTTAATAATTGATTTAACACGCTAGAAAGTTCGTTGCACTATTTTCGGAAGGCCCATATCGGTATGTCAGTAAATACTACCACCTTGAGAGACATGAGCTTGTTTTTTGACCTCTAACATAAAAATACTAGTCTCTGGTTAAAATAATGAAGACGATAACATTAAAAATAAAGGGTTTTGCTTCGCCTAAAAAATTAAGTTTCGGGACTGCATAAAACTGCTAGTTTGAATACAATACTATAAATAATACTTTCTTTTGTTCTGACCCACGGAACTACACATTGAATGACGAGGAAGTAACCAACCGTCTATATATAGACTTCCGACAAGCGATTCTTCGAGTTAACCTTTATGAAATAGTGAAATCGCCTTATCCGTCGGTTCTCAGTCGTCGCAGACTATTGTGATTGATCACTAACGAATCGTATTCATCCGACCTATGGACTCCTTATATAGATTATCATTTGCAATTTCTTTTCGTGCCACATTGCCCAAGGCTGTTTGCGTGGATTATTGACTATTATCAGTGTTAGTACGTGACTGTCTCGTTAGTTGTGAGGTTTTTGTACACGCCTGGCGCTAACATTTACGAGTCTCGAGTTCGATTTCCGACAGAGGCAGCAACTGTGTAATTTACATATTTTTTATGTGAGAAAGGTTAACAAACAAACAAACGGCTCTACTGATGGTGAAAGATAACCGTGACCTATAAACACCAAAGATGTTGCTAATGCGTTGATCTTGTGACCGAGGTCAATTTATCGTTCAAGGCTTTCTGGTACCTTACCCTCCCGACCTGAACATGACACTGTCATTTTGGCGGCAGGAATAGGTAAGACGGTGGATCCCCACCAGAACTAGTTAACCAGTGGTCTAGTTGGCAATGATTTTTAACATACGCTCGCTGCTGCTGCTGCCTGGCAGAGAGGCAGGTGGTCTTTACTACTCAGCTGACCTGGACCAAACACGGGTAAAAAGTTATCTTTATCTTTGTGTCTGGCTGCCGTATGTGTGCTGGATGTTATCAAATTTATTACAGAATATTATGTTCATATCTATCTATCTATGTGTTAGTATCATTGACTGACACTTATGGGCGTCACACAAGTATGAAAATTGTTTTGTTTGGATTTTGATCAATACTTGCAATTCATTTACACATATTTTTGGTTAATACATGTTATACTAACTGGTGCCCACGGATTCGCTTGAGTATCTTAGTTATTTAGCTTCTCCGTCGAGATATCGGGATAAAAACGGGCTATCCCTGAAGTGCTGATGAAGTGAAGATGCTGTGTTGCCAACCTAAAGCTGTGTTAAGCCTCTTGCGTAAGTTTGCCGACTAACCCCTGTATGTAATGTTAGGGTATTAACACGACAATGCATTTCTTTACATCAGGAAATCCGACTATTTATTTGCCGTCCAATCTCATTAAAATGTTGTAGGTAATTTTCCTTTAAATTTTACAAATTATTTCGGACAAACAGACACAGGTGCCAGGACGGAATATATTTACCTATTCCGTGGAATCCGGACTCAACCGACCCTTATTAGACTTTGAGAATTAAAAATAAAATACGTTTTAAATAATACGTGACTGTAAAATTAAAACGTAATATCTTTAAAAGTTTTGCTTTGCCAGTGCTTCGTAATTAGAGTAGATTCATTATTTTCAGAAAAAATGAGGACAGGACCGGACAGTGAAGTAATTTAACTTTCTGCTTTGAAAAAATACACGAAGTTGCGAAATTCGCTTTCAACTTGACGGCTTAAAGAATTGCCTAGCTAATTTAAATAAAATTAATGATGTGCGAAATTCCTAACGAAATAGTATTTCATCAGTGAACGCATTGAACGATATAGTTAGGGTTGCCAATTATCACTAAATAGTATAAAACAAAGCCGCTCCCTTGGTCAATATGTCACTATGATGATTTGTATGCTTAAATCTTTAAAACTACGCAACGGATTTTGATGCGGTTTTTTTATAGATAAAGTTATTGAAGAGGAAGGTTTATATGTACATTTCATAACCGTGCGAAGCCGGGGCGGACCGCTAGTACCTTATAAAACGTATCCTACTTTATTTTTATAATTTTTGCTGTATTCTTGTACTTGAAAATTAATTATTTTGTTTTCAAATTTAAAAAACAAAATAATTTTTTTTTAAATATTGTTACTTTGATTATTATATTTTTTGTAAAAAATAAAAAAAATTTGAAACGTAATATGTACTCGATTAAAATAATAATTAATTGTTTAAAACGAAACATCAAGAGCAGTCGGACAGACAAAATTCGACATGCTTCACAGAATAATTCATATAAGTTTTTAGAATCCGTACTTGAATCGCGTATTATAGTGCGACAAAACAGTAGAGACGTTGCGAAGTGAACGGATTGGACTCAGCTCCACACAACAGACACTAAAGTGTGTGTTTGTGTTTGTAGTGTAGAGCTGGATATGTTTAAGATCTCCGGCTTTTTGTAAATCCAATCCATTCACAACATACTGTCATTCCAGTGTTGCCGCTCTATATATGTATAAGTACATGTTTTGGCGAGATACCTATTGCAAATTGAATAATTTTATTTGGATTCGTCACATATGTCAGTGTTATATCATTATCGACGATTTGTGAAGAGGCAGTATATTTTTGTTTAAAAAATTAATTGTAAAACCTGAAAATAATATTTAAAATTATTAAGCCTAGGATTTTTTATCTTCCAAATAATTTATAACGTTCTTATTTATATAAGTACTTTACTTTAGTACATTTTCATAAAAATGTTAGCAACCCTAGATATTGTGCACGAAACAAACAGTTTCCTGTTTAACGACTGGGTTATATATGTAGGTAGTGGGTTCATATGCCGGGTGTCGGGATGTTTATTATTATCCGAGTGAAGGCCGATCAGTGCCGGCGCCGGCGATGAATGGGAGTCGCGTGCCAGTCCGTCACTGTTCTTGTCACTATTAATAGAGCTATCGACGTATCGCAGTCAAACGCGTAGCCGGTTTTTGCTTACACTATGTTTTACAGTGATCTATAACCATAGAATACTATCTAGGATGGTGTTTGTAAATATTGTACTGTTTTGATTTTCTTTATTCAAAAATTGGAATACTACTATTTTCATCATAACGTTATTTATGTATTAATACGTGATACCAAAACTTTGGACCCCTTATTACGAAAATTGCGCGGACGCAGGAGCATAAAATTTGGCACACTTATAGTTTATGAAAAGGGGAAGTTCAGAATGCTAAAATTTTTCAATAATAATGCTTATAAAGTACATTAAATCGACAAATAAAACATTACTCACACTACCATGCATTTGACACACACAAACAAATATATTGATGATAACGATAAAAAATCACAGATGGCGCACTAAAAAGTTTGGAAACAAGATATTAAAATTTGTTATAATCGAATTTCGACCAACGGGCGATCACTAGTCAACGTAAATACGAGTACATACAACCACGTATACTATGTACTATGTCTTGTAAATAAGAAAGTGTGTTTGTTTTTTTTTCATGTCGCAACGCGGTGTTATAGTATAATTTCGTATGTGGGAATAGGAGGCTAGAGAGCGATAAAGGTCACTGCTAAAATCCCAATAATAAAACGGGTTCGTGCTCTTATTTTTCCGTTGGGGGATTTTAATTTTTTTATAACCATTTTTTTTAGAACCATTTTTTTATATGTAGAATAAGTTTATATAAAGTAGTAGGTGTAGTGTATACGCAAATATCAATGAGAACTTTAAAATTATGACACAATCATAAAGTACTATAATACTAGTAATGAACGTTGTCCTGTCACTCTAACTGTCTCTGACTAAATATGAATTGTGATTTCTTTAATATTATGAACCATCACCCGCCAATAACTAACATAAAATAAGTAGCACAGATATGTGTCTACATTAAACATATTCCAGCAAAAAAATAGGACGTTCTAGTGATTTAATAGAACGCATTATAATCATTGAATGAGAACAATTTTTCAATTTTAACCATTTTAATTTTTGTTTTTTTAATTGAAGCTTAAACAAACTTAGATCACGTCGACATTTATTTTTTATACGAGCTGTCAGCGAATAAGCACATGAGGATTCTAATGGTAGGAGATAGCCGTGTAGACATGCCAGTAGACACCATAGATTGGATGGACATGAGCGCACTACCCGTAGTAACTATTCTGTTAGTTATAACCAGCCAGACCATAAAAGAAAGTTTCGTCATTTCAGATTAGAAGCATTGTTTATCTTTTGTCTGCGGCTTAGCTCGTAGTTTTTATTAAGTTCTCCCTAGGGACCACTTTTAGTGAACGGAATAAAAAATGTGTGTCTGGTCATGGTCATAGAGAACGTCGTACCTTTCTGCCGTCGTGAGTTGTCGTTATTTGAAACAGATTATTAAGAACTATATTTATACAATTTTAACAATATAACAATTATAATAATTAAATGTCCACATAAATAAAACTAATAACAATTTTAATAATTAAATGTCACAAAAATACAAAATAGTCTAGTATCAGGTGCATTTTTATATGTTTCAGAGCACTATTACTCAGTATCTCCCTAAATCTTGTTCCATACTTTAGAGTTGCCTGGAAGAGATAGCTGACTTGGCGAAAAGGCCGCCTTTGTGTATCTTATAAGTTTTGTTTTAAGTATTCATGATTTCTTTGTATTTGGTGCACAATAAAGAGTTATTGTATTGTATTATCTATTCCCAAAGTAATCAAATCGTATGCCTGCGATAGGCATTGATGTTAGTCAACGACTTAGATACTTGTATTGTAGAATATCACTCAACCTCAAAATTTTAATTAGGTACTGTGATTTTGACAGAAACCTGTGAGTTGACAGTAAAATTAATATTACTCATCCTTTAAGTTTGATTTAATCTTGCTAATTTTGTAGAACACTGGCCTTTTATTTATGAATACATACATAGATACCGAAATAAACGCAGATAAACAGAGATACAGACAGCTATTGTTAACTTTAAAAGGTCTGGCCCTTTCGGAAATAAAATCGGCGACATTATCTACGCATAAGGCGTCAATATTTTATTTGTATTTAATTTGAATTTAATTTTATTTGAATTTCCTAATAGATTGTGTATCTTTATTTACAGAACCAAAGAAAGATAAGCTGGAGAATGGTGGCGAGATAGCGAGGCCAGAACGACCGAATTCTTTGACTGCGGGAAAGCACCCGAGGCGGATATGTTATCAAGGAGACGGTGAGTGACAGGAATTCATCACGGCCACGAATGTTGCCAGCAAACTTTTGTGTTGTAAACAAATGCTTCGATTTACTTTGAATAATGTTAAGTTGAGTCTTTTTTATCTTTAGTTCAAAGCCCTGATGACGCTGTAAAAAGTGAAATCGGTTGGCTAGAAAGTAACAGATAGTGTTAAATAAAGTATATTGTGGATATGTACAAGTGTTAACTACAAATAAAATGTGTGTATACAATAGAATTCCACCAAGTGCCGACGATAGCAAGTATAGATTCTAATAATGTTAAGATTTTAATATTATGCAAAACGTAATAAAGTGGTTCTTATTATAATTAGGGTACCACTCGGTTATTTAATTATAAATTCTAATGTATGTTAATGATTATTGAAATCTCATAAATATTTGCCAGGTTTAAATCCCTTTAAATAATACCAGCAAACTCGTCAGGGCTCTACGGGATGTGTAACTAGTACACAACTGTCTTATCTTTAAAAATAAACTATGAAGGTTTAGCTATCGATAGTTTAGCATACCTAACATATGCCACGTGATATTGTATCCTCACATAAATTTTCCCTATTATCTGATTATTTCTTTGAAGACATGCATGTAGTACACATACAGCCGTGTTTTATTTTTTATTTTTATAGCAATAAAAAATATTGATAATTTTGGTTTTTGCACAAACTAATTTGTTTTTTGTTAAATTAAATTAAAACCAAATTAATTGTTTTATCGATTGCGAATATAATAAATAAACATATTTATATATTATACTTTGCTTTTAACGTCTACTTTAAACATGTGTGTTTTTGTACGTTAAAAATACTCACAGTTTAAGAAATACTTATATAAGATTATGAAATCTAAAGTTAACACATCTTACTGATCTAACATCGAAGCTATGTCATAAAAGCATTAAATAAAAACCAGATCACCTTTCTTCACCTACAATACTATTATATGTGATGTGGACTAGGTTTCGTATGATAAAATAACAATAACTCGTTAATTTTAACAAAGACTCGAGAAGTCAAAGACCATAAACATTCCCCTTTGTCATCTAACACTTTAAACAATGCAATGTTTTACAAATAGTGATAATTTGTTATACAGCTTCTTCCTAGTTATTGTTTTTTTTATTTTAACCTAACATTGACTTAATTCAAGTTTAGTATAAACCTTGATTAATAATGAATATATGTATTAGATATCTTAAGTGCTAGGATACTTGTAAATATTTAAAGACTCAAGTACTATTTAGCTATGTTTTAGTTAGCGCTGTATATAACGGCTCATATATAAATGATTTAATGATATAAGTTAGTCAAGGATCATGAACACAGAAATAACATAAGAGCGACTACTTATAATATGCGGAATTAGACCGAATACGTGTATGTGGTACCGGAGGTGAAATCCTTCCCGTGTGCCGGTCTAGTATGTGTTCCTCTACGACATCACACATCCTGTACAGTAGCAATAAGAACTATTCGATCACCCTCGGGTAAGCTCAATTAAATACGTGAACAAAATGAAAGATAGCAGTGATTTCTTCATCAGCCAGCATAAGATTTTCATTATTTAAACTGCACTTCAAAGTTATGGATGACAAAAGAATATTAGATGTTTCTACGATACGGAGGGAAAATTTACATTTTTATCATTGTAGCACACCTTGAAATATAATATATATAATATACGAACTAGAGAGCCTTTAGTAAGTTTTTAATTTTAATATTTGTAAAGTATTTGGAATAATTCACTTAATTTAGAAGATTGCCTAGTTCATAGTCTTGATTAGTTGTTAGTACATAGTATTTAGCATTTATTAAATTTATTTTAAATGATGGTGGTTCTCGTAAATAATTAATAATAAAATATGTCAGTAATAATGAAAAATGCATTTTGATTGGTTAGTTTAGCTAGTTATTAGACTATTTCGTGTAACTGAGATGATTGACTGACTTATTTAAAAAAATTAGAATAAATGTTTTGGTCACATTTTTTAACCAAAAACAAAACTGGCTATCATGTGGTTAAGACTTTAACTCAAACTTACACATTCTAACACTATTAATTTTTACAATGTACTGGTGGCGCAAGTTCAACGTAAGAAAGTAAACAAAAATGGTGAACTTATTTAGAAATAAGATATTTATTTAAACAAAACATTGTACCTATAAATTTTTATCATTTAAATTTAATTACAGTAACTATTTCTTTGTTTTTATAATTTTTATTAAAAAAAAAAGCTGTATTTTTTTATGTAATACTTTTTTACGCTGATTATTTGCAAAAGGATAAGCAAAAATGCGCTTGCGCTCATCTTATATAGCAATAGCTGGATGAAGTAAAACAAGACATGTCTGCCAATAGAATCGCTATTAAAGAAGCAGTGCGAAGTGGAGAAATAGGAGAAGGAAAAGCGCACTCTGAGGAGAACTCAGAGTCTCCTATTTGTCAACAACTAAGATATCTTAGGTAGAGAGTATCGAGTGCGGAGAGACACTAGAATGAACATAACAAATTTGTCATTATCACCTAGTTGTTAGCTTTCACTTTGAAAATCTTACAATGAATTAGTTTTCTATTTATAAATATAAAATGACCCATATTGGTTCATCTTTTGTTTACCTTTTTATTTAAATGGGTATAAACATTTTTTTTTCTACAACCGACCATTATTGGTTTCTAGTGGGTGGCTATGGTGGGGTGGGCGAAAGCGGCGACGTAAGCACAGAAGAGCAGCTTATGTTGTCGGAGTTGCCGGAACCCCCGATCGCGGTTTCCGAGATCGGTCCTATCCCGCCTCCTCCCATGTTCAGCTCGCCCAGTCCTACGCGCCACCATCATCCGCATGCGCTAACAAATACTCTCTCTGATTGTAAGTTGTTTTTTTATTATAATTCGCATATGAAATGACCTACCATACATACAGTTTTGTCTGATGGATGATACGCGAGCACGGGATAATTGCTTCATGTAACACATTCTTAAAATTAATATTTTTTTTATTAATAATAAAGAGAAAATTTCGATGTAGCATAAATTTGATTAAAATTTATTTAATATTATATGGTACTGTAAAAGTCCAAAATTCTGTGGTCTTAAGTTTGACTTAGTAAAAGCTCGAACGTTTCCAATCCAAAAAAATTTCAGTAAAATTTCGTCAATTTCATTTCTTGTGCTTTAACAATAACACATAATTTGCTAAAACTAACCAACTGACCTACTAAAGCTCATGCTCCAAAATTTATTACAGTTTTGTTTTACTGATAAATCTAGGCCATATTAGATAGAGTTATTTTAAATTTATGGAAGTTTACGACTAGAGCGGGACTGAAATAAAAAAAACACCTTTGTTTTATTCGAGTATTGCGGCGTTTCCATATTTTATTGATATCGTAAATTCAAATGTTGTGCCTTCTGACAAGTCCGTTGTATGGTAAGCTCAAAATGAAAACTAAATTTAAAAATTTTACCTCTTTGTAGTATTTACAGAAAAAGTGGTGGCTTTTATTTTAAAACCACAGATCTTTTTTCTGTTCCCATTGCTGCAAGTGAACAAGCCCAATATGAATTATTCATTACAGCCTTCTAAGGCTAAAGTTGGTGAGATTTAATCCCGTAAATAGTGAATATTAAACATATAACCTAAAATGGATATTTAAATTTAGTTTGTAATTGAAACACGTAGGCGTTCATGTGGAACGCTTGCCAAACGTGAACTGTTCTTGCGAATCCATTCTAACACGTCCCTAAAATCTAAATACTAGTTTAAGACATTTTGTTCAGACTCAATTCGGGAATATCTTGCATAATTACTTAATTTTATGGGTTATACAGTATACCAATCTTTAAAAGTTTGTGGTCGTACTTGTTCTGTAAAGTTAATGTTTTAATTAATGCTGATTATTTATATTGTCTTATTACAATATTTAAACTTACTTCGTGGTTTTATTATCTATTACGAATCGCTTAAAATATGATTAACCTTGACTATTTCAACGTTTCATTGCTTAATGCAATTATTACTTTTTTTTATTGCTTAATGCAGATCCAGGTTGCTATCAAAATATGATCGAAATTATGTTTGAATTATATTATATTTAGGACTACTTGCTAATTTTTATGTAAAATGTGATTAATTTGAAATAAATGTTTCTATATAAAGAACGGGAAGATTAAATTTCTTCAGCATAACTTTGTTAGAAATTAAAATAGCTTTGTTAACTTATTCGTTTCATTCGTTAAATTTCTTAAATTTATCAAGGTATCTTTTTACCAAACGTTTTACTTAACGTTTGTTTATATAAATACATCAAATTTGTCCATCTTGATTAAATAAATATAATTTTAATGTTTTATACCTTGTATAATATTTTCTAGATTTATTTTGCAGAATATTATATAAGCTAACACAGTGTACAGGAGGTAATAAGTATATAGGAATAATAATCCGTCATTCATTGAATAACAGCACTATAATTTTATTAAAATATGATTGTCTTTTGTGCTGCAAAAGATGTATTATTTAATTCTTTGGTAAGTTTAGTGTTTTTAACTTTTAAATTAAACATCCATAGCTGAAGAGGAGGACGATCAAGAAGATGAAGAAGTTGAGCACATAGCGGATACGTCACGAGTGGAAGAGATACCGCCTAAGGAGCCTCTGTTCAACGCGGTGCCGCTCAAGTCGGCGCTCAAGAAACGGCCGGCGCCCTCAGCTTCCCCCGCCGCCACGCCGCTGGCTCCTAGGCAAGACCACCATCACACCAGCTTCAAGTAAGCACAAAATATAGACAATAATATGTCGTCGTTCCCACTAAGAGAAATATCCAAGAACAATCTTAAATTATCTATGGAATCCTCGTATTGTTATGTCGATTCTATAAACATACATTTATAATTTGTCATTTATAAACAGTTAAAAAAAACTCTGAAGGAAAAAAAGGAATTTGTAAACAAAAAAAAAATTACAAGTTAAATGAATAGATCTAACTCCAATGAATACAACTTTTTGCTTGGGTGCTATCAAAACACTAACATATAAATAACGAAATAATTTTAGTTTTAGCTAATACTAAAATTAGTATCAATTGAATCAACATTTTTTTTAAATGCTGTGTGTCTGACTCATAAGTAACTGAAAATAACATTCCCCTCCACTTTGAATGTTATTACATAGCAATAGGCTCAACGTCACATAAGTCCTGATTAAAATACGAGTATATAAAATACTACTGTGATAGTGTAATTTATAAATAATTGAAGTCTCGAAAACTGTCATACTTTATTAAGACAGTGGTTTATGTAGTTACACATTTAAGGCCATCAAACAGGTCTTGCAAGTTTGTGACTGTATTTCGTGTGCACGACTCACGAAGAACTGTCACTTAACAAACCTAGCAGCTTTGACATATAGTAATTAATTTTTTCATGTTACTAGTTAGTAGTTGATCGACATACGAAGGCGGTTTATAGATCTTTTGATAAATATGTCTAAAGTCTTCATACAGGAAGGCTATTAAAAAAACTACAAATATATTAATTATAGCTAAACTATTGGGTTTTTGCGTGTTAAGTATTTCTTGTTATCTAACAATCGGTCTGCTTGTTGGTCTTTCAATATTAACTAACGTCACGTATCCTCGAATAAGCAGGCGGTGGTAACGCCAGGTCACCCACGATTAGCCAAAACTAGGTACTTAGCCCCATGACGTGATAGTAAAGCTATCACCAGCCGGCCAGTTGTTGCTATGAAATTCTTATGAGTACACCATAAAGAGATAGTATTCATCTTTATTATTTTCCAAAATAGATAATTTTTAACTTTGATAACAAAATGCCACCATTGCTCTATTCTCAATCTAATGTTCAGGGTTTATTTTTTAATCAGAAAATTAAAAGATATCCTCAGTAAAGACATATTCGTTGCCCATGTAGTCGCATGTCACACGACTGTCGTCAATGACTACAAATTACCACACACAGGCCTTTAGTACAATTCTATCGATTTTCCTATTTTACGGTTCTGATCGAGACTTAAAAATACGAACGCGAAATACACAAGGAGTTCTACAGGGCGTCCCAAAAGATTACGTAGCTGGGAGAGAGGGTGATAGGGGTGGTCACAAGGGTCACCAGAAAAAAAATCATCCCATCTTAATATATATAAATCTCGTGTCACAATGTTTGTCCTTAATGGACTCCTAAACCACTTAACCGATTATAATAAAATTCGCACACCATGTGCTGTTCGATCCAACTTGAGAGATAGGATAGCTTATATCTCAATTTATGGTAAAAAAATTACTATCCGAGCGAAGCTGGAACGGGCAGCTAGTATATTATATGGCATTTTTAAAAAAGCCAAAAATTTTATACCTTGTGGGACTATTTGGCTAACTGTACCTACAAATATAGCTGTATAAAAAAAAGATGTTATGTGATCCTCAATGACCCTTTATCAAATTGAATTAAAAATTGAGGGCCCACTAATCGAATTATCATAGTTTTTTATATAAACTAAGAAACACCGGATTTATCAAGTCGTCGTCATCATCATCTTCCCTTTAATGCCGGTTGATCCTCATGTTTGTACATTAGGAACCGACGTAGTAGAACTTAAAGTATAATACCTAACATATACAATCAAGCTAACGGATGCAAGAGATGACGCATGCCTAAAATAGGTAATACCCAGATCGAGACGATATGAGTAAGTGTACTTGGCAATTGCACAAACTACAGGAGCCACGAAGCGCATACTAAATATTTGTCCTTTAGTTTTACATTGAATTTTATATTTGCGCTACCTTTCGGTTTAATTTTTATTTCAAAATGTTGATTTTTTAAAATGCGATCAAGTAGCACACATATTAAAAACTTAAAATTAGTATGTTTTGTCTGAAAATAAATTTGGATTATTGTAGCTGCCATAGCTAAGTAGTAAATATAGATTCTTGGTATTAAAACTGACGAATATAGTAGGGTTACAATATATGATACTTTAGAGGTATTTGGCAAAAACAAATCAATATGCTGTGAAGCAATGGATAACAATCCTTATAAAATTCCGAAGAAAAAACAGGAAAATTTCGCCTAAATTATTTAATCAAAAGTTGGTTGGTATTTCATATTAGTTTTGTTAGGTACCAGATATTTGCTACAGCAATGATGATTCAAAATTTGTAGCCTAGGAATGCACTTCCTACGTGTGTTAAAATTTTTAGACTTTCATTCAATTATTAATGTCTGGCTCCTTATGGAACCTGCATTATTTAGTTTTTTGCACAGCATGCAATATAGATATCTACTTTAGCGTCATTTCCCTACATGACATGACACGTGCAAAAATTAAAATCGCCATTGTTTATACTGTAAAGACTATAAATCTGGCAATATTTTTTATTCGAATTGAAGAAAACATTTTTATATAAATTGGTGCTCTTTCTAAAGTGTTTTGTATACAGTTGTATTATAACCATAATTGGCTTCAAAGCTTATGTTATGTTTGAATTATGACATTTGTTTCCATCACGCGCTGGCGAGCAGGCGGCCGCCTCCAAAGCCGAGGATCAGAATATGGTAACAGCACTACTCGTTAAGTCGATGTTGTCGTGCCTCGCTGTCATTCCAGAGACCTGCCGACGGTCTGCTTTGCCTTGGTCCATGCACCCTCATGTGTCTTGATGTATCCCTGTAACTCTTTCATGTCTTCTTTTATTTAACGTGGACACGGCACGTCTTCAACCTCTATCTATGTAATCGGAATAAACAATCAAAAGAATATTATCCATTAACAGTTCTCACCTAAAATAAAACATACACACACAGTCGTCGTCTTCAAAATGCCTCATTTTCATCATTATTTCATTTTATATTTTAATTTAACAGTTGCATGATTTTTCGTCAAGCTTTAATTAAATTGTTGTGACTAATTATATAATCGTTTGACTACATTATGTTGCCTTGTAATACATTAAATATCATTAGAAATATAAAAAATATCGATATGACATAAATCATTTTATTGCATTTTTTTGAATATCTAATTTAAGAAAATTAAAAATAACTTATAATTTTACTTTTAACATAACATAGTCCAAATTTAGTTAGTCATTTGTGTAATTATACATTCTGATAAAAGATGCTGGGGTTCCAGCTGTTATTTATGTTACGTATTTACCAACTCATATTAAAGCCTAGACTAAGAAGGCCCAGTTTTATTGATTAAATGTAACAAATGTCTATATTATACGCATCTAAAATTCCCTAGTTCAGTGTTTTTTTTTTTTGACAAAATATCATTTTTGTATATTCTTCTATAGTTTTATCAAATAACAAGTAATTTATGATACCATATACAACTTTCAATTGTATTTATAAAATATAGAATGCTTCTGTTTATTAAATGCATAAAACAAAATACATTTTAATATAAAATGTACATGTAAGACATTTATTTGTTAGACATCATCTAGCCTTAAACTCATCCCTCTATTGGAACACGAATATTTAGTGCAATTAAGGTAAAACACTCGTAGTAACTTTTAACATTGATTAATTTCCTCTTTTTCTACCTGGTCTATTGACCAACTAAAAGACTGAACTAATACGTCAACTTATTTATAAGGGATTCAATTCTGTTTTTTTTTGTATTTTCTTGAACTTGTTAATTAATGTGTATTACATGATAGCAGTCGGCCTGTGCGTGTGGGGAACGCGCTGGAGAACAAGGAGAATGCTCGGCCGTGGGAGGGAGACTACCGCGACGATTATGCCAGCGAGTCGGAACGGGTCGCGGCCAAACTGGCGCGCAAGGAGAGTCTCAACATCAAGCTGGCGCTGCGTCCTGATCGCCAGGAGCTTATCAATAGGTGAGGACGTAAAATTTACGTTGAATTTTTTTTAGTCTGTAAGATAGCGTTGAATCAGGCGGCTCTTGATCGTAAGAGGCAACTGTCGCCTATGACCACCATAGATGTTAGTTGTGCGTTTCTAAGTTATGACCGGAATTTAAAACCACGTGCACAAATATACCGGCTAGATGTATTATAACTATTGGAATAAAAAGTAACCTATGTGTTGTTCCCAATCTTATCATCTATAAGTGTGCAAAATTTCAGACAAATCTGTCTGCTTGAGAATGGAGAATGAATAAATATGTACCGACACACATTTTATATTTATATTAATACTATAGTATTTACAGTAAGTTAACGTAATGTTTGCTTTTGTTACGCTAAAATTACTGATAATTACTTTATAATAGAAGTATGTGACGAATTAATTGGGTCAGTTCGAGGAGAGGAGATGAACACTTTGATCTTAACTTCACAACGAGTACTTACTCATAAACCTATGATGATAATGAACGTTACGACGATTAGCACATAACTATACTGATTTATTAAACTGTACGCTTTGTGCCAGATGACAATATTATGTCAGGGTCTGAGTATTTATAACATTAATTTTGGTATTTATACATTTATGTATCTTATCTCAATTTTCACAAATTTCTTACGTTATAAACCACGTTTTATTAATCTTTAACCTCTCAATTTGCACATATCATATAATAATAATTCTAAGTACGATAACCCACCTCATGGACAATAGAGAAGTGAAGTGAGATATGAAAGTTTAGGTCCTAAATTAAAAGATACTTATTCACTCTTTCCTTAAACTCCAATTAGATTAAGGAGAAGAGGATTATCCAGGATATATCCACCAAAAAGAGGTATCACCCTGGTCCCTACGTACCTCTCGATCCACAGCTACGAAAAGGTACTGGTAGAATGAGGCGGTAATGATCCTGAGCACAGTCACCAAAGTGTAATCGATTAGGAATGGAAAGACTAAAATTTTTATTGTTGGATTCGTTTTTGTCCCAAATTTCAGAATAACTATGACAGTGCTAAAAACGTGAAAACAAAAAAATATACTAAAACGATGTCAAACGGGCGAGATGAATTTCGTCGAGCTAGATAACTAGATATATTATTATGTATCTTTAAAGTAACTTTTGTAAATTTAAATTCAAAGACGCTTTAAAGTCAAACTGTGAAAAAAAATAAAAATGTGAAAACAAGATAATGAGTTTTATTAATTGTCGTAGCATAACAATAAATTTTACAAACATGACATTTAATGGATATCGATGAACGAGTTACATAAATTGGACTTGTCCCAAGCTAGGCGTTCCACCTGTGTTATGAATATCAGCCAAAAATGTTTATAAACAAATATGAAATCTATTTTTGTAGTTACCTAGACCTTTTTAAAAACAGTTGTGTGTATAATACAAGTATTAAATGTACTACAACTATGAACTTAGAAATGTACGTAACTTGTTGGACTTATGTTATCTTGTTATCTTGTCTATAACATAAAAAAATGAAGTTATTATTTGGAATTAAAATTGTAATGGGTCGTTTTAGCTATCCACTTTTATATTATACTGCGAAAATTACGTGTTTGCGTAAGAACTCATTCACCCATTCAAAGTGTGACCCACCTTAACGAAATCGGTAACGTGATTATCTTGACCAGTGGTCGCCCGTTGGTCGAAATTCGACCATAATAAATTGTAATATCTTGTTGATACGAACGCCATCTTCATTTCTCAAGACCAACTACTTTGTTTCCAAACTTTTTAGTGCGCCATCTGTGATCTTTCATCGTTATCATCAATATATTTGTTTGTGTGTGTCAAATGCACGGTAATGTGGGTAATGTTTCATTTATTGATTTAATGTACTTTGTAAGCATTATTATTGAAAAAATATTAGCGTTCTGCACTTCTCCTACACATAAACTATAAGTGTACCAAATTGTATGCTCCTGCGTCCGCGCAATTTTCGTAAAAAGGGGTCCAAAGTTTTGGCATCACGTGTAAATATATAGATTCCGGTATCTCAAATGCTTCCCGTGATAGCAAGCAATAATGACGGGTAACCCATCTAATGACATAAATTTATTATTATTCAATTCAATTTAGTAGACTAACGAATTTTAACTTTAAAACAAATTAAACGTTGAAGAAGAACATAGACTGCTTTTTATCTGGATATTTTAAAAAGTTCCCTCTGGAAGGATAAATAAAATAAGCAGACTAAGCCGCGGACAACCAGTATTTCATTATATGACTAAATCACATATTATATTCTTGATAAATAAATAAAATATCTCCAATTATTATAATTTGAAATTATGACTTAGGGACCTTCAAGAAAAGAGCGTACTCATTCCTTAAAGGTCGGCAACGCATTTGTGATACACCTGGTGTTGCGGATGTCCGTGGGCGGCGGTGATCACTTTTTATCAGCTTGTTTGTTAGCTTGTTTGCCTCCTCTTGTATAAAAAAATAACGGAAATCTAAATCAAGCTTATTATATGCTTGTAATACGAGTGTAAATCAACTATATAAATACAATAGACATATGTAAATATCGAACTCAGATTTAAAAATACAAAGAGGTTTTCTTACGTTGCGGTTTAATATTATAGGCTTTTCGTGACAAAAAAAAATAACATGAAAAACAGTATTTAATAAATCATAATTTTATTTCGTGATTAATGAATTAATAAATGTTCTTAACGAATAGGTCTAAACGTAAGTAAACTTTATGCTAGTTTTATCGGTATTAGTCAACGATATTATTACAAAGAGTGAGAGTATCTTCACGCCCATATCCCCCAAGGGTAGGCAAAGGCACAAACAAGGCACCCACGATTAGCAAAGACTTATGCCCGATTTCACCAACAGCCCCTATATTTAGGGGACCTCTTAATATATTTTAGGGGTCTGTTTCTTTTGGAAACAGACCCCTTAAACACAAATAAAAATAAGTAACGTTAAAGGGTCCCCTAAAGTATAGGGGCTCTTGGTGAAATCGGGCATTAGTCCCACTATGTGATAGCTGGCAAGCGTATCGCCAACCGGGCACATATCTAATCCCAAGCAACATTTTTTTTATTAGAAAACTGGAAAAAAACACATTTTCTTTTTGTTGCCCGATTCGGGAATCGATCCCAGGTCCTCATGAAGTCAAGTCCAGCACCTGGACCGCTAGACCACAGAGGCGATTATCGATATTATTATAGATATGAAAATGTAAATACTGAAATAGTTTAATGAACACTCAGAATCAAAAATATATATAGGTACTTACTAGCTGCTCCAGCGAACTTCGTCCCGGCAACATCCGTAAATAAAAACTATTCTATCTTTTAAGATGGACCAAACTACAGATACATGAGAAATTTTATCGAAATCGGTTCAGTAGTTTTGGAGTTTATTGGCAACATACATCGTGACACAAGATTTTTATATATATATATATATATATACAATCTTTTATATATATAAGATTACAAAAGTACATGCTGATGTACTAGATAGGGTTAGCTTTATACGTGGTAATATCATTAAGAAAAATGGAACACGTCGAAATGGGTTTTCTTACTCGCAAATCCTTGAATCGGAATTATGATAAAAGCACGGCCGGAGCGGGACGTTGGTCATAAGGGCAGTGTCACGCTTGCGTAAACGCTATTTCTGTACTACTACAGTGTTTGAGAGATAATGTAATTCATGAATTTCATATTTGTTTGGAATATAATATTCATAAAATGATTGTGTAAAATATTTTGTGATCAGATTAATTTTTTTAAATGTATACATAGGTCATGTATCATTTTGTCAGTAAAGTAATCAATGAGTTTTATTTATGTATAAAACACACTTGAACATGTTTATTGTATAATAAAAAGTGTGTGGTCAGATTTATTATTTTAATTTATTCAAAATTTCTCCCAATTGATTTCAAAATCTTGAGGTCACTTTACAATTTTTACTGAATTGATTTCGACACATTTTGTCCTTGATTGCTCATCTATCTTCCCCACCGCTTGACGGATTTATATGATTGAGATATTTTTAGAAATTCTCATAAGCCAAGTGATCTTTAATATTATGTAAAATATACATATTTTAAATTTGGCGGGTGTGAGTCGTTAAAGTTATTTCGTTTTTAATTATATTAATACTGCAACAAAGGTTTTTTAAAACTGCAAACAACTACACGATAAGTTATAACAAGACCTAAATAATTATATTTTTTAGTGTCGGATGTGTCTTTTTTTATAATAATGCGCTCATTTTACAGTTCAATTAAATTTATTTATTACTACGATAGTGGTAGTTCCTAGGAGTAAACCTTTTACCAAACAATGGCGTAAAAATATTTATAATTATAGATAATTAAACATCGAGTACATCTAATTTCTTTTACATTACAAACCAATAACCAATGTTTGTTCACGAAAATGGTAAAAACGAAGTGTTCGTGTCGCAGTCAGTGGTTACAATTGCCAATTAGTCTTGTTCTGTATAATCGTGGCCGATCCGTCGATAATATTTACAGTACACATGTACCCGTTCGCTCGTATAGCTGCCAGTAATTGTAGCACCAGCGCCTGGGAGTTTTATTTTTGTTTTGCGCCGCAACTATTGTGTAATTGTTCTTCCTGTTACCCGAGTCCTTGAGCTTGACAGTGATTACAGTGACAGAGTAACTTCTTCTTTAAATAAAAGATGGTCACAACGTTTGATACAATTAACAATAAACGCTACCGTTTATGTGTTAACTACATTAGGTAACAGGGTATTTTGTTTACTTACAACGACCTTAGGTGTTAGATGTTTAATTAATACTAGTCTAAATTATGTTTCTTGGGGTGCAGCCAAGTTTTTATGTTAATCGGACGTTATGAATATGTTTTCAACGTCCAACGAGCTTTGGCAAATTTTATGTTTTCGGGCGGCCGTCGGCGCGCGCGCACTAGTGGGCCGAATGTATTTTATTGTAACGTTATTGAATCATACCGTGGCCCGGCTTACGTCAGTGTGAAGTTAACTGTAATAGTACCTATTTGAGTTGTGTGGCAGCGACTTTTACCAAAAAGTGGTGTTGTGCGTAGGAACATCCTGGTGGTGCAGAGCGAGCACGAGCGGCAGGAGTCGTGGGAGGCGATAGGAGCTCGCCTCATACGTCGTTTGTCGATGCGGCCCACAGCCGAGGAACTCGTCGAGAGGAATATACTCAAAAGTAAGTTTCATTTCTTTTATTTTATTTTTTAACCCTTGACAGAAAAGAGGGCTGTTATAAGTTTGACGTGCCTGTGTGTGTGGCATTTGAAATGTTGAACGGATGGACCGTATTCGATGCGGATTTTTTTTACATTAAATGTAGGTTTTGCCGGGATTTTGTTGTTGTTTTTTTTTATTATTTACGTTATGAAATAGCAAAATAGTAGATGAATCTCCTGATGGTAAGAGACTACTATGCATTACAGACACCATACATATTACTGGTGCGTTGCGTATAAATGTTTTTTTTATAGACTTGTATAATTCTTAAACCAAAAATGAATGGAGAATTGGAAGGACAGTTAAATATACTAAGGTAAAATTGACTATTGACTCTATCTTAAAATACATTTAAGTTATAATGCTCTTCACACCCTTTAATAGAAACACCTTCTTAGCTAGAAAATTTAATTTCTTGACAGTTTATTTATTTAATAAAATTAAAGAAGAATTTTTATCATTACATAAAATATTCAAAAGCCCAATCTTTTGCAATTAATTTACAAAAGTATAGACTTAAAAGTATAGATAAGTATATACATAGGTATTTTAATAGAAAAGTTACACAAATTGTATCTGACCGTAAAGTAAGCAAATTATATGCTTGTGTTATTGGTACAACGATTGGTACTAATACGTAGAATTACTTAATTAGATACTAAATTTCATCGCCTCTGTGGTCAAGCGGGCTAGGTGTTAGACTTGGCTGCATGAGGCCCCGAGTTCTATTCCCGGATCGGGCAACAAAAAGAAAATTTGTTTTTACAATTTTCTAATTTAAAAAAAATGTTGCTCGATAGGCTTGCCACCTTCAACTTTGGGGAACTTGGTGTCTTCAGCTAGTCGTGGGTCGTGGATTGCGTTACTTATTCCAACAGCGTTGGTTAAGTCAAAACGAGTTTTTAAGAAAATGTTAATATTTATTTAATTCTTAATTTCTTTGCTTTTTAACTTTTTTCTATGTTTCAAAATTTTTAAATGAACACAGAAGTAATATTTTGTTATCTTAACGTAAAATAGTGGACCAAAGTAATTCTTCGATGTTGTAGCTAAGTTGAAATTATAACTTTACGCTGTAAGAAGTTTATAATTTTTCAACTTTATGTAAAAAGAACTTGTGGTGCTAAATTTGTTTTTTTTTAAGTTAAGGCGCCATTATATCTTTCAAATAAAAACGTCCAATCGTTGAAACTAGAAAAAACAGTTGTATTTTACCTAAATTACAGAGTTATATATGTCGAGGACGGTCATAACTTCAAATACACGGTCGTTTGTTCTCTTTGTAACAATTTTATTACATGAACTACATTCTTTTCACAATTTGCAAGCAAAAATACTTAAATCTGAATTTGATCCAGCGCGCTCCATAAAGCTACAAATCCTAGTTAATGATAAAAAACGTTGAAATTCATTTACTTTTAATCTATTCCAGGTCAGTCCCCTGCAGAAGAGAAGAAGCAAAAAGAGGAGAAAAAGAGATATCTATTACGCAAGCTCAGCTTCCGACCGACGGTAGAAGAGCTGAAAGAAAAGAAAATCATACGGTTCAGTGATTACATCGAGGTGACACAGGTGAGTAATTGGTGCAATCTGCTATTGTCGATCGGTTGATTGCGTATAATGCTGGGCACAGACCGAACAAGCGAAAACAAACCCTGTGTTTGACATTAGCTCCATTGATATATTCGTGTTTTAAATACACTTCTTTTTCTTACCAAGCAGATCGTAAGGGGAGCTACCAAAAATACCAAGTCACGGTGCTAGTGATAAAAACTGTTATTACTAATACCGTAACATGCTCTAGTTTTGCTGTAACTCGCCTGGTTACCTATTCCTTTTGCACCTGCTGCCTATGACATAGGAGTGGCGGAAAGGGGTACCATTGTCGCATTTCATTCCCGGATTGTATGGTAAACAAGATAAGCAAGAAGCTTAACATTTCTTCTTCGTCTTGGCAACGCACCATTACAACCTATGATGTCTAGACGCGACATGTATTTTTATTCAACACCAGAAATTTAGCCTGGTTTCAATCTTAGTTAAAAACCAAAATCCGAAACGTAGGATCTTTGGCCTTCGTTGTCATGTCCATAACCTAGGTGTATTACTGAAACATAGAATAATTGCCTTTCTTTAAAAATCAATCAACACGTGTAATTTCTAGTAAAAATGTACGAAATCAAAAAAGGACCATCGAAAATTGTTAAAATAGCATTTAATAAATACTTCCTATAAAATGTATGACAACATTGTAGCTAAAATTTGTGATCGGAAAGCGAACGTCAGCTATTCGTCTTTCTTGGTTTTCGATTGATTGGTCTGTTTATGCATTGATACCAGCATTATGCATTGACTGCTATACCACATTGTAGAGAATCGTGATGGATAATGTGTAATATGTTGTACATGTGTATTATATATCCGTGTGTGTCATGTGAATACGTTGTTTAGAAAACTGTTAGTTGGTTTTGAGTGAAGTAGGTTGTCAATTTGACACGTGAATGTT
This sequence comes from Calephelis nemesis, assembly GCA_002245505.1. Lineage (NCBI taxonomy): Eukaryota > Metazoa > Arthropoda > Insecta > Lepidoptera > Riodinidae > Calephelis > Calephelis nemesis. Next base: position 278,127 of record NJDD01003625.1, on the reverse strand, counting down.
TAAACTGATTATTAAATATTCACTTAATATTTGTAGATATAGAAATGCCTAGCTGCCCCGGCGAACTTTGTTTAACCTGTTCTATTTGTATGGAAAAACTTAAAATGTTGTTTTTCCAAGTTTTCTCGTAGTTTTTCCTTTTTATCTTTTAAACCTTCACTGGTCCTCCACAACTAATTTAAACGCAAAATTATCAAAATCGGTCCAGTTGTTACAGCGTCAGTAATTGATTGTTATTTATAAGAAGAAGATAAATACTGGTTCCCATATATCTTAAAGCCGAATGTTGCGATTGTTGTTTATTTTCTTACTCAATATTTAGTATAGGAGGTCCTTAAAATAGAGTTATGACGTTTATTGATGTTTATAATATATTATACGTTACGTCATGGCTTTTCAATTGAAATTTTTACTATCATTAAATCGAGTTGAACATGGCTAGTTTTTTTAATATTTTATTATATAGGATACGCAAATAATTTAGGATAGAATGTTACGAGATAATATATATCTAAAGATATTTCGTAGTAACAAATAGCACCATGTGTGTTCACGAGTTTTAACAATAAATAAAATTATAGATTGTCCTCACATTTAGTAGTAAATGTAGTATAGATGATTTAATTTTACATGTTGTAAATGTAGAACATATAATAACAATTCCAAACATTTACTACATGTGCAAAAAGACAATGGGGATCATATAAGTATAATTGAGGCGGTCAGCGCAAAAGTGGCCTAGCCCACATTTTTTATGATCCGACTTATCTACTGCAATTTATTCAGAACTTTATCATTTTTAATGCTAAACCGGCCTATCCCTAGTTTCATCCTTAGTTAAGAGATGACCTAAGAAGCTTACAATAAGATAGAGACATCAAATGCTGCAGTTGATATTATTTTCGATAATGAACCTGTTTAAATTATAAGTGTCAGGTACATCAATTTAAAAAACATGTGATTTTAGTTATATATGAATTTTATTTTTGGACTTAACTTCTTGATTTAAGAGAAATTATACAGTTACTTTAAATGCGTAAGGTGCCTGAGCCACAAAAAATGTAATTTGTGAAATTAATAAAAATTCAAACGTCATCATCTCAACATTAACTATGTTAAGCTTAGGCCACTTTTGCGCTGACGGCCTCAATTATAAAATATGTTATTATGTATTAATAAACTTGTAAATGAAGCTGGCGGTATTTGATTATAATTTACTTAACTACTGACAGTCGAAAACATACGATTCAGTTTTTTTTTTAATTTGGCAAGAGCACAAGCATGTCCCATTAGTCAAGTTTAATTGATTAAAATCTTTGAACTTTTTACCAAAGGATCTTTGGTAAAAAGGTAACATTTCTACCCAAGCTCGTCGTGTGTAATTTGGTGGCATTGAGAAAATACATAATACCTACATTCATTTCTTCATGATAACATTAGTGCCTTACTCGTACTCTAAAAATTCGAAATTGACACATGGAATTTAATAATAATTATGAAATAATGCAAGGGCGGTAAAACATAAAAACCACTGTGATTTCAACATTGTGTTCTAAGTTCAGAAAAAGCATCTTCCTTCATCAGACTTCATGGCAATGGAACCACCTCAGAAGTGCGCCGTCTTAAATAAATTAAAATTATTTTTTAAAACGGGTAAAATCGGTTTACAAATAACGGAAAAAATTGTATTTGTTTACCCGTTAAATGTGGCCCACACTTACACATTACATCTTAAATAATAATCACTCAGCGTGCTATGGAGAGAGCTATGCTCGGTGTTTCTCTGATCCGTAATTCGGTGATCCGCAAGAGAACGAGAGTAACCGACATAGTTCAGAGAGTTAGCAAGCTGAAGTGGCGATGGACAGGCCACATTGCTCGCAGAACCCACAATCGATGGGGAAGAAAGGTTTTCGAGTGGCGGCTCCGCACCGGACCGCACCCGGTGGACTGATGATATGTTCAAAGTCGCGGGGAGTCGCTGGTTACAAGCGGCTGGTGACCGTGACTTGTGGCGCTCTTTGGGGGAGGCCTATGTCCAGCAGTGGACGTCCTCTGGCTGATGATGATGACACGATTACGCGGCCTATAGCCAATCGATTTAAATGTTCTTTTTTAAAAAGATAGGTCATGACTCAGGTCAAGATGTGAACCTATATTAGTTTAGTACGAATTTTTATGTAGAATATATTTTAATCTTGTAATTACAAAGAGCTTTAATTTTTTTCGATTTTGAATTCACCCAACTTC
>NJDD01003625.1:254920-275671 GCA_002245505.1 Calephelis nemesis | reverse complement strand
TTCAGGTATGTATTTAAGTATTTATACATATTAGTATAGTTTTTTTACACCCATGACTAAAATAAGAATATAATTAGCTTATCTTGATATCAGATCAGTTTGTGTTAATTTATGTTGTAACTCAATCAAGCGGAAACAGCTTAAAATGTTTGGGTAAAATATGACAGAGATATTTTTTATTGTTTGTAATTCGACATGTTCCCTTCATGATATATTATGTTTTGATGGAATCATATTACCACACTTTATTACGTTTTTGTCAATTGTTGTAGTTCACTTAGGTTAAGTTAACATTTTTATCAGGTGTAGTAAATTTGTCCATTACTAAATATTTTCTTCTTATTTCTTCCATTAGGCGCACGACTACGACCGGCGCGCCGACAAACCTTGGACCCGCCTTACGCCGAGAGATAAGGCGGCCATCCGACGCGAGCTCAATGAGTTTAAAAGTTCCGAAATGGCGGTACACGAAGAAAGCAAACACCTTACCAGGTACGCAAACGTGTCTTTTAGAAACTCTACTTATATTATTGTCGGCGTCGGGATGTGACAATTCCATCGCACGCTAGTGGTAATGCAGTAATTTAGATTACTGTATTAGTCGGCGACGTAGATAGCATTCCGATCAACAGCCGAGCGGCTGCTGACAAATGACAAGGCATGATTATAATCCTGCACAGAAGGGTCGCCGGCTAAACAGGCTTAACCTGCGGAGTAACACGCTTTTTCCTAGACAAAACCAATGCAATGAATATGCGTTTTTTTAAATGACACTTTGTGGTTGTTAAGTTTAAATGAAACATTGTGGTTTTTCACTTGTCTATACACAAAGTTAATGTTTTTTTGTTACTTTTAAGCCAACTGTTTTCCTGAAGTCTCTTAAAACTTATTATTTAATTGTGCAATATCAAGAACAAGATTACACAAACAAATAACACGGTACAAAAGACGAGCTTATCTCTTGCTCTGAATTTTACATCTAAGGTTTATAATCAAATGGCTGAATTATACGCCAACTAGGTGGTAGAGTTTCGCAGCGACTTGCCAGGATTGGTAACACCGCCTTACATATTACGGCCAAATTAACTTCAGCGCTTGCCGTTGACGTGTTCCGGTTCGGACGATAAAGTAGCTGGTAAACGTAATTTAGCTCGAGGTCCAAAATCCCGGTCTCAGGTTGGCAACGCGTCAGTACCACCTTTGGTGTCTCTAGGTGACGTGAATTCCTTACCATAAGGAAATCCGTCTGCTTGTTTGCCTTCCAATATCATAAAAAATCCATTAGGTATATAATAATAAGTGATGTAACGAGATGCGTGTGTGTATAGCGGTGTTGTGCGTGTGTGTACAGGTACCACCGACCATGACGGCCGAGCGCCCGGCGCTCCGGCTGAGCCGCATCTTTCGCTGCGATTCCAGTTTATGTTAAGTTGGCGCATTCTAACCTATACATTCTTCGATTGACCTTCGCGAAAGGTTAGTGATATCTTTACTGTGGCGGTGGCGGGAGTTTGTGAAGCTCCCAGAGATTGTTTGTCGATGGGGCCGACGACCCCATCGTGTAATGTTACACTTGTGATTTTGTCTTTATTGCTAGCTCATAGCTGCTTAGTACTGTAAGATCGATTCGTCATATTTATTTACGTAGGAAGCTGATTCGCGGTCACAATTTTTTTCATAAATAGTTGATCGACATCCATACGTTACCGAACACAATACTTTTGCTAAGTTTAGTGAAAACTTTACGACACGCGGTGGTTCATTTTATAATAATTGTATCTACTGCAAGTCTGCAACAATTTATATATTCCTGATGCTTTTATTGATACAAAAGTCCATGAGTAATATACGAATACAAAATTTATTGAATTTATTATTTTGTTCTTGCATGTATTAAGTTTTATAATTATTACAGTGAATCACAATAATTTAGTTTTTTTTTTCAATGTAATTATTATATTTTCAATGTTTCATATAATTATAATGTTTATGGCGCTCAATGCTATTCGATTCGCGTTTTTATAAGGATACGCATGATTATAATAATATTCCTTTTTATTATTTAACGATATGCTATTAAATTAACATATTTTAACTTTTTAACCGTGGATAATTACTTAGGTGTCTACCTTTGTTGAATTTTGTGAAAAAAACCCCCTGTTATTTCCAGTAATTTGATTTTTAATCTACATTTGGAAACAAATAATTTATTTTGACATTTCAAATACGGAGAATAATTTAAAAAATACCAAAATGACCAGATTTGTTTATGGATTCCAGTTTTGGAAATTTGGTTGTAAGAGAAATATATTTTGAATGGATCACATTAATCGAGATTATTACTAGACAGTAAAACATAATGTTTTTGTAAGTGTATAGCATCTGTCAACGGACCAATCAATAGTCATCATAGCTTTTTATATGTCGTTCGAGTGAAGTACCAACGAGTTAGCTGTACATTGGACATGTCACTTCTTTTCTACTACACAGGTAGTGACGGGTAGCTCGCACAAAAACTAAATATCGATAACCAATATCTCTTATCGTAAAAATTACAGCATTAAAAAAAACATAATAATGGTATGTGATTTTACTATACCTCTGAATAAATTATACGAGTTAATTCAATCCTACCGTTAGTAGTTTATGCTGTAATAGGGGTATTAGCCAACGCCATCGGTACATAAAAATCCAAATATATATACATCGTAATTTTAATATACACTCATACTCAGAATGAAAATAACAGACGAAATAAATATGTTCACAAATGTCTGTGTGCAAATGTATGGTGATGGATTGTTTCAAATATATTCCAATTAATGTCACTAAGTAATGACATTAATTTTAGCTAATACCTACGTTGTTTAATAAAATATAATGAGTTTTTAATTTTTTTTTGTAATGTCGCGTAATTAATTGTCGATATTTCAATATATCGATATGATATGACAGCAATATATATTTTTCGATCAAAACTAAAATAAATGTAAGAGTAACATTGAAATATTTTATACAGTAATATCTTGAATACTTTATAATATCTTCATAATACGTATGATTCTTCGTGTTATTGTTAATGTTATATGAATGGTGACTATTGAACGGTTTGCGTAATATCAATTAGCTTTTGTAATCCAGCTTGCTCTGGAGTAACTTCGACGGGAACAACTTGTTAAACTTCTTGTCGCTCTAGAATAAGTATAAAGTAAGTATTTCAAAATTGAACGAAGTATGGAGTAAATAAATAATAAAATGTAGCTGTGTAATAAATATAAAGCCTTTGAGATTACTTCGTTTCTATATATTGTGTAACAACGTTTTATTTATTGTAAACTTACTAGTATATAGCAATAATAATGCTAAATATGTTTACCATTTTGGTTCAGTCGTAATGTGCTTTGAGGTTGACTTTTTTACAATGTGATTTAAACTTATATATCGTAGGTAAGTTGCATTTTACGTTTTCAGTAGAGGTGCCATTAGATGCGTTTTGGATACGGAATACCAATGTTTCTTATAATTGTTATTCAATAAATAATGATACGATTTCAGGAATTGTTAATCTGTTGTTTTTTTGTCGAAATAAAAATGTAGCAAATTTTAAAAAGTTTTATATATTTTAGCAATGGTTACAGAAAGACCATTCCATTGTAGGATAACGTGGACGCCAAAATGACGACTTATTTTTCTAAACGATTTTGTTAGAATTGCAATTATAAAATGTAGTGATGAAACGTAGATGTTCGATATTTTATAAATAAGGTATCCATATTTCCAAAGATGTAAGGCTCAAGTAAAATTCTCTTAGCTAGGTCACATAACGCAACCGTGGAACGCTGTACATTTGTGCAAATTCTTAATTTAGTTTCAAATAAAATGTATGGAACATGTAATAAGTTGCCGAACTTGTTGGTCCGATGTCATCTAGTATGTACATACTTAATTACCATAAAATGTGATAAGACTTCTTATTTTGTAGTTTTTTATAATTATTGATTAAGTACAGTGAGTTTCGTTTGTGTACATTTTTGAGAATTTTAAAAATGTTTAATGGTGCTCTTCTCATAATGGCTACTGGCACTTTCCATCTCTTTTTATCTAACTCGTGTTGGAATATTTTTATATCTTGGTATCGACGATTACAGTAAATACGTTAAATGTAGTTGTTAACGAGTTTAAACTTAACCTTAAAATAACATAACTAGTTTGTTATCAAAGTCTATGGCTGAATTGCATCTTTCCTGATTATTTTACATAAAAATACTTCCGGTCTAATATGAATAATATTAGACAAATACTAGAAGTAGTCAAAATTGGAAAAATTTTGGAATCAATGCATAAATATAAAGTAACGAAGCTTTGTACATTATATTTTAAATGTTTAAAAGTTTTCAGTCCTGTATAATTAGTTTGAAATTAGGTCGGAAGATTTTTTTGAGAAATATCTTGATTACTTAAATCTAGGGGCCGTATTCCAAAATGTGCTTTAAATTTAATTCAGGTTTTAGTCAAGATTTAAGAGTTGTCATTTGAAAACCTTGTGTCGAAGTGACGGTGCTTGAATATAGATTTAGGTTTGAGTGTCATCTTGAGATGCGGTCCTTTTGTAATATTGTTTAAATTTTAAAGCATACATATTATCGATAAACATTTTTGAAAGTATCTGTATATAATTTTAGGGTGATGAAAATTATGGAATCTCTAATATTTCCATTATTACTGTGCGTATCTTCTGTGCTGTTAGAACACAACCGCTGTCTTCAGTAATAAGTTTACTGTTGCTTTTATTTTTAATACTGTATAAATTATTAATGACGTGTTGTAATAAGTATATAATTATAGCCATAAAATTATTTGTTTTATATAAACATAAGTTTGTAAATATTACGATTACACATTAAGTTTTATACTCTATTGTTTTTGTTTCTTCTCCTTTGAGCCTTATGAATAATTATTTTTTACTAGTGGTTACACTGCCCCTATATGATAAAAAAAGATCTGCCCAAACTACACAAATGAATCTAACCCCAGAGTAAGCTAATTATATGCTTGTGTAAGTGACTTCATAGGCGACCAGCATTTTTTTAAAATGTGGCCGCTAAGCGCTTCTCACTACTAAACTAATACCACTGAAGAACTGGTTTGTTGCGGCATTAGTCAATGATACTAATACAGACAGAAATAGAAATATAGTTGTCTAGTATGTTCATCACACATGTCTTAACCCGTTGGGAATTAAATCCAAGTCTTATCTCTTAGTCAATCTGTACTGTACTAAATTCGATTATTCGATTCGGTCTAACGACTCGAGCCAGTCAGAATAGGCGGACAAAGCACGGTTTGTACCGTCAGCACTGGACACTGTCATTTTCTGGTTTGGAGGGTTATGCCAGAATGTAACTCATAAAAAAGCTTTATTTAGCAATAATCGTTCCCATCTTTCAGTTTATCAGCGATGTTTTACTATCAGGAAAGACGTCTGTTTGTTTTGTTGTACTTTTTTTGTATTGTATCAAGCTGCTATTAATAAGTAGTACACAAGTATACGTATAGTATCATAAGTAGTATAAGTAGTATAAGTTTTTGTACATTCACTTACGCACAAACCATCGGTCGGCAACAACCACACACCTCTGAATCGTTTATTTTGTGCCAATTCTCTTAAAAAGAAAGGTAATCGATTATCATGAATCTACTGCGACCTATACGTTTTTATAACATTTTTCGCCAATACACTTTGAGAGTCAGCTTTAATTTTTTAGAGTGTATAATAAAGTTATATTTCAAAAAGTAAGTACGAGTATTATTTCAAAAAGTTTATGTATAAACAATGGGATTTTTTTAAGAATCTTTACGCCCATATCCCCGAAGCGGTAGGCAGATGCACAACCAGAGCACCCACGACTAGCCGAAGACACTAAGTTCCACAATGTGATCCGAAGTGAGCCGAAGACACTAAGTTCCACAAATTATACCTAATTTTCTTTTGGTTGCCCGACCCGGGATTTGAACCCGGGACCTCATAAAGGATTTTTTTTATTAGTCGAAATCGGGTCTGTGCCGGCCCGGTCAGGGCCCTAAGTAAAGCGGTGGTATCCTTCCTCAAGCTCATTAAGTGATATTAGGTGGGAATGAAAAAATATACGAAACAAAAACTTCATGATTATTTTATTTGTGCATTTCAACTGAACAAAATACAACCAAAATTCAATAATTTCACTCAGCATAAACACGAAATACAATTTAGTAAATTTAGAAATTTGACTCGATAGAAAACAATCGTAATCTTTAACAAAAAAATACACTTTTTGGAAAGAACTAAGTAATTTATTTCATATTTTCCATCGTCGGCGCTTGGTAAAACTTCCAAATATTCATAGTTTTAAAGAAAGAAACACTTGTATTGTTTTACTTATCACTTATAATTTATTATTACTTTGTAATTAGGTATTAGCCTACCGGTTTTGCTTACACAGCATCATCAGGGCTAAAACTTAAACTACTAAACAATATTTTTGATGTGTAAATATAAATTCATTTATAATGGGAGTTGTCAACTATAGATTATTTCATCACTAAATGGTGAAAAAAGTACCATTTGAGAAAATATTAAAAAACATGTCAATTGCCTTCACTAATTACTTAATTAATTATTATTAAATTAAATTTACTATTGTGTACATATGTTAAACTTAATTATTTATGCTCGAATCAGTTAATTAAAAGAAAAAATAATATTATAAATGCCCATGTCAAAATTAAAAAACTAAAAAATAATATTTAATTAAACATTAATGTCACTATTATGTCACATTAAGTTATTAAGTTTTTAAGTATATTAACTATTTAAAGATAAATTATTATATTAAAAATTAAATTATTATAAAAGAAAAAAATATCCAACACTAAAATAAATTAAAATAAACGCTAAAAGGTATGTCAATATGAAATAAGCCTAATAATACCTTTACCTTTAAAATACCTTTTACCGTTTATTTTAATTTATTTTAGTGTTGGATATTTTTATATAAAGAGTTCCTTTCGGGAGAGTTTCATAACTTGAAAAGGCAAATATTAATGTAAACTCTGGCAACAGCTAGTACATAACATATACCTCACCCCTCTACTCCTACGTTAAGATGACTTTTAATTTTGAAAATCTTTCATTTTTTATGGGATGAGACAGCGAACAAGGACACGGCTTTCCTGATTGTACGAGACAACTGTAGTCTATTGACACCATTGATGTTACAGGTGCGTCGCTGTCCTGTGACCGGCGGTGTTAGGGCTAATCCTGTCCTATTCCAGGAACCGGAACACAACAGTGCCATCCACTATCATTACGTCACCAGTGGCATTATCGGTATTGACCTATTCTTGCTTCTTACGAGCTGCTAAGTATAAAGGTATCACAAGTAAGGTAAGATACACGGGTAGCCTATCCTAGTAAGGACGCACACGGGAGAAAATTACTTTATCGGTTCTATATAAAAAGTCGCCTCTGTGGTCCAGCGGTCCAAGTATTGGACTTGACTTCACGAGGTCCCGGGTTCGAATCCCAGGTCGAGCAACCTAAAGAAAATGTTATATTTCCAATTATTAACAATTAATAAAAATAACATTGCCCGGGATTGGATGTGTGCCGGGTTGGCGAAAGGCTTCTACCTATAGCATTGTGGGACTTAGCATCTTCGGCTAGTCGTAGGTGCCTAAGTTGTGCCTCTGCCTACCCTTTCAGGGATATGGGCGTGAAGGTATTTATTTTTATTTAACTTATATAAAAAATGTACTTAAGTATATAGTAGTAAGTTTTTCAATACACAAATTGAGTATAAATAAATAATTTATACTTAGATGACATTTCTTATTCCAAAGCCCAAAAATTTCATTGTGTCACGGCACGTTCATACTTTCTTCGACCTTTTTTCTCCATATTTGTACCATTTGAATACGCCATGTCTAAGTCGCCAGCTTAAGATCTTTTGTGATCAGCGGCTTTAAACTTTCTACTAATTTAAAAGCGATAAGTATCGTTATTCCTAATGATATTACAACTAAGCTCTATTCAACAAAAATGTTATGTATACTTGGATAACAGCTCCACGCTCTCATTTCGTTGGATATATTTAATTACAAAAACAAAATTTTAATTATGGTAATATTTCTTTAGTTTCGAGTTTCGACTGATCGGGTACATTTTTTGCGTCTCTTTAATTCTAAAAATCTTTCACGAGATCGACGCGCAGCATAGTGATCTGTCACCTGGCGAAAGAATATCATGCGCTGATATGGTACTGATGATAAAGGTGCTTTGCCCACCGCATGAGTAAAATGTTCACTTGTCTAAACAAGTTTTTCAGCTACCACCAGTTTCTAGCAGTGGCGAGCACTACATTTAAGGCACAGGAATAAGATAAATTATTGTAAAAATTTAAACCAGTCGTCACAAACTCTACCATGATAGTCCCGACGTAAGTTTTTTTTTTTATGAGAGTTCAGGGAACAAGCACACGGCTCTCTTGATGGTAAAAGGCAGCCGTGATCTATAGACCCCATAGGCGTTACAGCTGCGTCGATATTCTGAGTGTGTGTGTGTGTATTGTGCAAGTTGACTAGCCACCCTAACCTTCGGATTTTTTTTTTTTTGAATGACTACTATGTTGTCAACCTCGCGGTTTTTACAACTTCACCGGGCTTTGTGGGCCGAGCAGAGTGCTCAGCCCGAGACATCATTATTTAGATGGATTGGACTGTTCCCTACAACGCCAGCAACAAGGGTTGTCTCCCGGGAGACCGTACCTCGACTTGGTGCTGCGTTCTGGTAACTGGGTGGACTAGGTGGAGGAATAGTGGCGGCTCGTCGCTCGGCGTTAGGCGCCGGGCGCAAGAGAGGTCTTCGTCGCCTAGACCGGCGGCGACGGTGTAGTGTTGTGTCTTGTGAATTTGTGTTCCGGTTGGGATTGGGAGGGAGGTTCGCGTTTGTCGCGGTTATTGGATCCGGTGGATCCGATAACACGTGACGGGGTCTCCTAAGTTTGGGGGGCGCGTTCGCGGCCGGTGTATAGTCACACGCGGGTGCTAATACCGGGTTGGGGTGGGCAGCCGTTATTTCAAAGTAGCGTTCCGACACTTCTTTGAAATGCTGCGCTATTGTAGGCAAATCTAAGTCGCGATGTAGGTCCTCGTTGCGTACGTACCACGGACAACCGGTGGCAGTACGCATGAACCTATTTTGGATAACTTGTAGCTTTTTAAGATGGGACGGGTACGTATGTGCGAAGGCTACACTTGCGTAAGCTAAGATTGGCCTGACACACGTTTTGTAAAGTAACCTTCGGAAAGGAACATGAGTCATTATGGCGGCAGAAATAGTTAAGGCGGTCCATCCCTATCAGGGCAAGTTGCTGCGCAACACCCTATCTCTAGTGGTGTTGTTGGTAATGACCTATACTATAACCATTGCTGAGTGTGTGTGTGTGTGTGTGTGTTTACGATTTGCGTGGTAGAGAGGCAGATGGTTTATTCTATGTAACTATCATATCACATCACTTTCCAACAAAAAATCCGCATCTGCAAAAAAATGTGTCCATCCGTCCAAAAGTTATGATGTCATGTAAGGCAGACGCACGCACAGACGCACAGACACATCAAACACCCCTTTTTCCTTCGGGTGTTAAAAAATAGACAATTCCCCTTACTCAAACGATATTCTAATACGCCAAAAGTATTAAAGTCACATGTTAAATGTTTATTAATCAGAATTCGCGTAATAAAGTTATCTAGCTTTTCCGCGAGAACTCGTTTAGGGCCGCAACATACTTATATTCGGAATTTATTTTTAGAACTTCGTTTCGACAAATCGAAACGAAATTTCACCCATACAAATCCACTCAGCATTCTGTAATAGAAAAATTAGTAATGGTCCATAGATTGGAATAGAAAAGATGGTGCAACACTTTATGGTGCAACAAAATACATAAAAAATTAAATACGCTAAAAATAAAACTACTAGATGACTAAAATATCACTTTCTATTTGCGTTCGAAATTGAGTTTTGACTTTCCATACGGAATCACTCCGAAAGTACGAGTATGTCGTCACATACTTAAATTTCAGGATAAAAATTATCCAATGTCACTTTCCAGCCTACATACATATAAAATCTATACCTAAATGTCGCACGATTGCGATTTAAAAGAAGTACAAATAAACACACTTGCGCATTTATAATATTGGTATGAGCTGTAAGGGTGCTTTGTGTGGGGGAAGAAAACTAAAATTTTCTTCCCCCGACAAAACCAATTCGTAATGTAGCCAAGAACTATGTCCATCAAACCGCATCGAAATTGGACCTTCTGTTCAAAATGTATGTTGCTACAGATATACACACAAACCCATTAGACTTATAATACTTTTCAGGCAAATGCACGGGAAAATAACTACTTCAGTTTTAATCGGGAATTTATTAATTAAAGAAAAGGAGTCAAATTAAATATTTAGGAGACATTTTATCAAAAATCCGTTAAGTATAATCGTAGGTATTAAATTAAATTAAATTATTTTTAAGGCGTCATGTTTCTATATATTTCGTTGACGTAGTATTATTGAATATAATAATACAGTCACAGAGCAAAATTTGATTAAAGCTATAACTCTCACTTCCATAAGATACATATCACTCAGGGGCGGATTTGATACGTTGGCTGCCCTAGTGCTGCCCCCCCTTATGTGCTGTAAAGCATGCAAAATTAAATCAACTATAGAAATTAAATAAAAAAGATAACGATGATCAGAAAATGATTTAATTATCTCAATCAGTATTTCAGATACTGATTCTTACCATTTCTATTTGTGAGAAGCAATGAATCGTTATTCACAAATTGTCTTTTGCCTGGCTTTCTGAGCAGAGCAAATTTTGCCGCCCCCTAAATTTTGCCGCCCTAGGCCCGGTCCTACTCGGCCTAATGGGAAATCCGCCCCTGATAACACTAAAAAAAACCCTGCTTCATGCTATGTAGCCGAAATCCATCTCGATCAAGTAAGCGTTCAAACAAAATAATCATCATCAAAATTAGTTCATCAGGGGGGTTACCATAAACTAAAACAATAATATTTTAATAATTATTGTCATCGTAGAAAGACAACTTTAACACATATGGCATAAATTTACATATTATATTTTATAAGTCGACATTTAGCAACATGGATACTGCTATACGCTTTGATGGTTCTGTTCAATAATTATGACGCCGCAACAAACGCACGCACACACAACAAACTTATCCGTCGGGAGTAAATAATTAAATAGCATAAAGCTTCTGCTCGTTGCTTCATGTGTGGCTGTAAAACATTACAACTTTCTTTTAATCAAAGATATTCAGTATAGTTGATCGATTTATTTCAAACATGGCTTAGATTTTGAATTAGAACCTTATTCTTCAATTCCCTAAAACCTGGTAAAATTAGCTCAGTTAAGTAAATCTTCCGTAATGCTGTAACAAACTGGCAAACCAATACATAAACAAAAAAATACTTTATTCATTAATTTTGTTAATGAAATTCTTACAACTTTTACAAATCAATCAGAATCAGAATCAGAATCAGAATATTCTTTATTCACATGAACCATACAAGTGGTATTTGTGCGCGTCGACATTTTTTTAAAATCCTATCCACACTGTAACATGAAAATATGTATTATGGTTTGTATATTTATTTGTCCTTTATTAAAGTCGCAAAAGGCTGATGTCGTAGTACCTATAGTTTTGTGTAGATATGGAGGTAGTTAGGTGGCGTGGCTGGTCAGTGACAGGCTACTTTTAATCCCGATATCTAAACAGGTTCCCGTGGGCTACAGTGTTAAAGTTAGATCAAAACAACTTAAATACATGGGCGTAGCCGCGAGCAACATCTAGTTTATAACACAAGTAACTAATGTATGAAGTAAATTAGAAAACGCTGCTACCTAGGTACTTAACATTTTAATGCTTATTTTTTGTCCATTCTATATTTAACGGGGCCCTAAAATCATGTAACACAAATGTTACATAAACACGGATACATTTGACGGAAAATGCAAAATATTGTCTTAATTCCACATATTTATGTCGTCGGAGGCTTTGACCCGTCGACGGAGGTTGTGAGGACTTTCGATAGTGCCTTAACCACAAGTTGTAGCCAAGAGAAAGTTAACTGTAGCGGCCGAGCTCACTCCGCGTCTGGCCCTCCATGCCGCGACACCTCTGGGCCTAGATCTACCATGTTTGTACACAAACCGATATCGCGGCAACTTAACAGAAAGTGATAGTGTTTGAGTGATCAATGTGATCAGTGACCTGACTTTGTAAACACAAACACACGGATACTTGTGGATAAAGGATAGAAATGACGTATTCTGGCAACATGAAGGAGAAGCCGAGATCTATGAAAAATTCCTGGGAATCAGAGGTGAGAGTTGAACTATTTATAATAATGTATGCTTAACGCTGTGAATCATTATCTTTGCAATGAATGAGATCTTTAATGGGAACTTGCGATGCAAGTTAGGTACACAAGAAAGGTGTGACTTTCTCGCAACGTTTTTACAATTATTTTGCATTTATGTTACATTTAATAACACTTTAATTTCACTGCAGATTAATGTCATATATTTTAATTGACTTCTATTATATAAAGCTAATAACTTTCAACATTTTTAAATTTCACAAGAAGGCATTTTAACCATTGAAGTATTTGTCTACCTATCTGATTCTGATTTCATGATTTTACGAACTTATAAAATATTATTTTAGAATGATTACTAGGTATACATATTAATAACGCTAACTTACCTAGTTAATAGAAATTTACCTATATCCACAATTTTAAAAATTTCTAGTTTCTGCTCTCTACATCCTTTTTTCTCATACTTAGTGGCCGCGGTCCAATCCGGTGGTAGTTTTTAATGTTTTTATTCAGATTTATATGGAATAAATATATTCTTATTCCTTTTTTCATGGTTTCGGTTTGATTGCCATTATTATCGAACTTTAAAAAAATAAAAACATTTATGTGATGCTTGTTGGTGCTATTTTCTGTAGAAACTCGTTAAGATATCAGGTTTAAAAGTATTTAGCCCTCAGTGTTGTTTGTCCATGCTACTCGTATGAGGCCATCCCCGAGACTTATGGGGGTCAAAATAAATTAAGATTAATTTCTAAAATCCAATATGTTTAAAAAAACAGCATAAATTGTTTAAGCATTAACCTTGCACTTTTTTATGATATTGGAAGACAGACAAATAAACGGGTTTCCTGATGGTAAGCCGTGATGTTAGGCCTCGAGCAAAAGTAAGTTTACCGGTTACCTTATCCTCCAAATGAAAACACGTTAACATCGAACCCTGAAGTTATGGCGAAATAAGTAAGGCGGTGGTACCAATCCGAGTAAAGTTATCTTCTAAAATAGCATAAATTCCTACTTTGTCTTTCTAAAAAGATTGAATTTTCATTCTTTGTTTATAAACTTTCATCATAGGCCTCGTGCCTGTTGTTCTAGAACTAATACATGTTTTTTTTTTATTTTCGAAACCTTGTAGACGAAAAGTGTGATTATCTCGAAAATTTGCATAAACAAATGCAAATGCAAATCGTATTTCTAAAAGTCATTTGCCAGAACCCACAGAAACGTTCCAAACCGGTCTCGATGGTAGTTCTATTCTTTGTTCAACTTTAATTCCTGCAATTCACTATATCTAGCTCACGCCATCTGCTTCGCCCGCAATATATTAAAATAATTAAAAAAAAATAGGTGTAGTATTTTCTATTTCATGAATAGGAAAAACACTTGCACTGTTGTTGGAATAGATATGAATATTTGCAAATCGGTTTCGCTTTTACAGCATCTTATGTTAACTTATTTTAAACTACTTTATCAGTTACCAACAAAAACTAAAGGAAGCTAACCGCCTAATTTTCGTTTGGTTGGGTAAACCGGTTGGCAAATTATTAATATCTCATAATTTAAAAAAATTAAAGTGAATCATTGCAAGTGTTATTCTTATTCATAAAATAGATAATAGAGTTTTGCCAAATGCAAACAATTCAATATACATTTCATATGATTAATATTTTCATACATATAATATTTTCACTCCAAAATAGGTAGGTATTTCTCTTTGGAAAATTTCGGTTCACGCAGAATTTGAACTCGTACCCTTCGTCTATCGCTCACGACGTTTTGCCATCGAAGCTACTGTGAGGGCTTAAATCATGAAAATTTTTTTTTATTTCCTCTGGGTTTTTCTATAGTTACAAAACTTCTTGTTCCCGATAAAATTCACAATTATTAATATTAATAAAATTACTATCGATGCTTTTATAATATTTTAACATGATATTCTTCCTGTGAGCAAGCAATCAATAAAATTACTGATTTTTTTATTCATCCTTTACTTTCACTTGGGCTGCTTTTGTAGAATTTTTTAAAGTACATTTTTATGAACTTACAAAAAAGATAAACAGATTTTTTGACAACAAGAAATATACTTAAAAATACGAAATTATTATTCACTTATAAACATTATTATCCACATCATATAGTCAAAAAAAATCCCTGAAGCGGATGATAGAGGCACAACCAGGGTAAACATGACAAGCCGAAGAGACTAAGTCCCACAGTGTGATAGGTGGCTAACCTTTTGCCAACCAGGCACTTATGAAGTCCTGTCCGACTTTGGAATCCAACCGGAGTACTCATGTAGTCAACGCAAAACCCGTAGGGTTACTCTCAAATCTCGATATCATGCGAACTGGAAATTGGAATCGTGTATGTCATTTTAGGTACTTTTGAACACAGTCCTAGCGGACTATTAACATTTAATTACAAATAAATTCAACGAATCCGATAAAACAATTTATTGTTTACTATTTACTAAATGTTAATAATTCGCCAGTATTGTGTTCAAGAGTTCCGAAAATTTTCCAACATTGTATGAATCGAGATTCAAGAGTAGCCCTACTGGTCCTGTTTGTTATTGACTACATACCATTAAAACACAGAAATAGAAGCAACTAAAATTCTATTAGATAATACACATTAGTGTATCAATTTTTTTGTTACGTATTTCGTATTGTTTTCTAGAAATACACGGGGATAACACAAATATGTTAAATGTGTGTTGCCATCGCATGATTTGAATGCTAAGCATCTTGTGTGACTTTACCAGCTACCGTAACTTCCAAATAGAAACAGAACTGTGGCGGATACAGAAGTATTAGCAGAAGGAAAAATGGAGCACTGACACTAATTCAAGTAAATCTTTGCAGTCTGGCTAACTACACTTGTGTAATAATCTAGCAATACTTAATAATAGCTAAAACATTTGATGATTCCGCTAGCGAGCAATGGGGTTGTCATATCCCTGCACCAAATCCGTAATAATATGCTTGCGAAAGATTATATCTGTCTGTTAAGCTCTTACGGCTAAACTGCTTTACTGATATTGGTGAAATTTGATATGCATATTGTTAAAGACCTGAGTTTTTTTTTATGTGACAGGTCTGAACTGCTGGCGAGAGATAACTGTGACCTATAGATAGCATAGATGTTATAGGTGCGTCGCAGTCTATTTTTTTCAAAAATGGGATTGTATTTGGGGGGTGAACGTTTGTATGAAAATCTGTTCGATCCTGACGAAGTCGTGGGTAAACAAAACGACTAAAAACTGGTGTCTTAACTTGGTGACATGGAATATAGTGAGTACCTTCGTGAGCAGGAAATTTAAAACTAAGTTACATTTTGTCCTTGCGACCGCCTCTCACTGAGTTCTTGTATGCAACAAAAACCACTAGATCGTATCTAGATCATATATATTACGGTTAAATTCCTTGTTGTTTATTTTAACTAATTGTAAAACTATTATTATTTTAAGATTGATTTCTACTAATTTCTATTATTCAGTGGTTGTATTAATGACATGAAATACAGCGGACCTTGGAGAAATAACAAAATATTTTATTCCGATATCTAAATAATATGCGATAACAATTTTTTACGTGCATACTTTTACTTTATGTAATAGTTTAACTGTGACTTATACATATTATATTGTATTAAACTATTTAAATTTTTGACAGTAACATAAACGTGCTTTTCCATAAGTACCATCTAATTGACTATTTTAATTTTTTTGCAAAAAGCCGACTCTTATTTACTTACCTACCGAGTTTGGCTGATTTATCCCATAACGAACCTACAAAAACATCACTTCCTTTTATGATAAGTCGGTTAAAAGTTAAAAATAAAGAGTCTTTTCTCAAATATTTATACCGACGCCAACGATATAATTGATTCAATGTATCGATAATTGATTGTATTAGGTAGGTGTTTTTTTAAGTAAGGTGGAATTATCTTCTGACGTCTAAATCTTAATATAAGAATCGAGGCTTGGATTGGTCAGTATCGGCTATTGTTTTAAGCGGTACAATTATTAGATCACTCAATCTAGAGAGTACTGCCTAGTCACTTGTCGCTGTCACTGTTCCGCTCTATAGGACAAAATAGCTGATAAACATAAACGGGCAACAAAAAGAAAATTGGTTTTTCCAATTTTGTCTAATAAAAAAAACGTTGCCCGGAATTGGATAAGTGTCCAGTTGGCGATAGGTTTGTCACCTGTCACATTGTGAGACTTAGTGTCTTTGGCTAGTCGTGGGTGCCATGGTTGCGCCTCTGTCGACCTCTTCGGGGGTGTGGGCGTGAAGATACTTTTTTTATTTGTTACGTTTAGTAAAACAATATTTATTGTTCGCCTCCGAAGACTTGTGGTCCGGTTTAGCGTTTGCGATATTTTATTATTAATCATTATTGTTATTACCTATTAAATTGTCACTTTACACAATCAGAATAATATTTTATTACGAGTAGTTAAACGCTATGCTAAGTAAGTTGGAAGTAGTAAAATATTAAAATTATCTGGTATACAGCAATAAATTTGCAAGCAATCGACTATTAGTGCAAAATCAATCTCCGTTGGATGATTCGTATCATTTGCAAAACACAACAAGTACTTCGATTTCTGTTCAAGAGGAGTATTTTTTTAAAGCCATCATGTAGGGGTGGGCCGAAATTCGGTTCAACCAAATTTCAGCAACTTGAATCGAACTTCGGAATTGGAAGAATGAATCGGAATAATGCCGAACATTAAGCGTAAAAAATTATGTTATTGTACTATTTTGACTGAAATTGCATTATTAGTAAATAAAATTATGTTTTCCTAATGTCCATTTATTTTAGTAAAGAACATTATTAATGTAAACCTTAAATGATACAAATAAACAGTATTGAAAATATCTTCCTAATTAATTAGGAAACTTAGAAATCTTCTAAGAAACATCTTGATTAAACTGATAGTAAACTGACTAAAAAATCATTCCCAGTCTCAATCATCATCATTATGTATATGTAAGAAGGCGAAAGAGTTGGTAAGATGGACAACATTACATACACAACAGTACATAACATAACGTTACTAATGTAACTGCGTTGCAAACCTAAGGCTGGGAGCTTGAGCCTTGCGAAAATATGTATATTTTCGCCAAACTCAAAGAAAGTCCAAACCGAAAAACAACATCGTGAAACGTTATGGCGGCAGGAAAAGGTATACCATATATAATATAATACATATTATTATTTATGTCTATGTAAAACTAAGTAATATTTTTTGGAGTTTACTCCATGTGAAACGATTTGAGTTATAACGCCCGGTACTGAAATTTTATGAGGAGTAAAATCAAGTGTAAAACAAAAAGTTGAGGCGTTAAGTAGAAAGAGACAAACATATATATCTGTAGGATTGAACGTGTAAAAGAATGAGATGGAATACATTAGACAGCGTATCTCATTTTCGGGATCTCCTCCTGCGCGATACTTCGTAGTTCGTAAGTCTCCGTGCAGGAGGAGTCGCTACGAGTATCTATCAAAATACTGACTATTTGGATCACACTTCTAATGTCTGCGATTATACTAATTTTAGAAGAATTAACATAACTAGTAACTGTAGTAATTGTTATAAATTTCATACAAACTACTTAGTATGTGACATGCGGTGATAGAAATTCCAAAATTTGGATGTTTTTATCATTTTTGTATTTACATTTATTAATATTCACAATTTCAGCTTCCTAGCATTTCAGGTTACCCCCTTTGAATTTCAAAGATTTAGAGTGAATAAGGTCAGTCACGAAATTGATAAAAAAATAGGAATTAAAATTTTATTAATTTCATAAATTAAGGAAGACTACAAATTGTAAACTGTTACTAAATTTATAAAAAAAGTTATTTCATTGTTATTTTCATATGGGTTTAAATTACATATACTCCCTAAATTCGCCGTAGTAAATTTGTTTGTGACGCAAAATTAAAACGTTATTAAAATAGTTTCGTACATAAAAATCCCCGCCGGAATGAAATATCAGAACAGGACTAAAGACTCCGAGTGACTCTTTCTTCTGCAGAAATAAAGCAGAACCAGATAATGTCGTCGTTTAAAAATAAAAGTTGGAAGTCAAAAAATAAAACACAGTCGGCTTGATTACCTTTTAATTACATAAACTGCCATAACACATAAGTAAGTATATATATATATATATATATACTTACTTATAAGTGAACATGTTTAAATTACATTTACTAACATTTTTTTAAACAGCATTTTGATCAATTTCTAGACAGGTTTTGAACCGGATTTCTATAATATCTGCTATTAAGATTGCATATAATATGATGAGCTGGAATCCATATTTGAAAAAAGTTGCTTACCTACATAGTTTTGAAATATTACTAACATACATATCATACATAAACCAAAACCTGTATCGGCTACCGTAACGAATATTATTTTTATTGACCCAATTGTATAAAGTATATAAACTTAGTAAGTAACGGGAAAATACAAAAATCAAAGTCTTACAGATACATTACTTTTACAGTAGGACTATAAGAAAGTAAGACTTTTTACAAGAAAGTGAAAATTATACTCTAACTTACTTTTCTTAAAATTCGAAGTAATAAGTAGCTTCTATCTCGTCTGTTCTGTTAGTAGTGCTAGTCAATTTGTTATATAAAAAGATGTTTAATATTTCTTCTGAATTAGGTTTCGTTGTTAATTAGTAGGTACCTACTACATTTAAGTTTAATTTTATTATTAAAGTATCTTCACGCCCATATCCCCGAATAGGTAGGCAGAGGCACAACCAGGGCCCCCACGACCAGTCGAAGACACTACACCCACAATGTGATAGGTGGTAAGCCAATCGCCAACCGGGCACATATCCATTTCCGAGCAAGGTTTTTTTATAAGAAAATTAGGTTTCATATTGTAATAGTTAAATACTAGGTACCTACATTTATTTTTTATATCCCACTTTTGTATGTTTCGATTACAAAAGAATATGGTTGTTTAATTTATTGGCTTATCTAATCTTATTTATTGCTTCGACCTCACGCGTCAACATTCGTCACCAATTAATTCATATAACAAGTTTCTGAACAAGTTGTCAAAAGTGTGTCATATTAAGGAAGTTGATTTTCAATAATTATTTAAGTAAATAATCATATCGAACCTACCTACCTATACCTACTGTAATATATGTAATATATATGTAATCATATTATCGATTTTTTGCAGAGTTGTTGTTTTAATTTCAAAAAAAAAATTGTTGATTTCTAAACTTAAAAAGAAACCGTATTTCGAACCCTGCACCCCGTGAAGTCAAGTCCAACACTAGACCGCTGGATCTCAGATCTTAAATACATTACATGATAGTACAGGTTTTATCGGGGTTATTGAAAATTTTTAATTTTAGGATTGTTAATTGACACTTAAAGTACCTTTTACTTAAAGTGAGCATGATTTTCAAAGTGACAGCTAGGATTTTACGTTTATATTGTATATTTGCAATGTAAGTACCTTGGTAATTACATAAGCAGATAAATAAATGTATCAGTATGTGCCTATCTCGTTATCTAAAATTTGATACGGCATTTCAGGGGTGGCTATTACATTTTTTGAATTGCTTTTACTTAAAAAAAATATAGCAGAATAACTAGTTTTTCACAATTTTCTCATAATTTTCTTTTAAACGAATATTCTTTTAATATCATTTAAATTTTGCATCAAATAAAGCATGGCTTTAACGTTCGGAGCTTATTTAAATTAATTATTTGAATTAAAAAACTGAAAATTACTCCCGCCAAAACCTGTCCGTAATGTAGCCAAGAAATACTTCAGCTTTCAAACAATAAATCCGCTTTAAAATGGGTTGATTCGTTTAGGAGTTATGATGACACACCACATATCAAAATATCTAACATTCAAACAAACATAATCATTTTCAGCCTCATATTACCTAACCGTCTCCATGCCTAAGGGATTGGCGTGCACATCGAACTTTATAGATTTCCCGCTAGACTCAGGTTCTGTTCTCGATTGGCATTTGTGTGACGAACATAGACACATATGCAGATGGGATTTACAAGAATCACCTTGTTGAACGCCGACTTCAAGTAGGTACACAGTCAACTTTCTAAAAGTTTCAAAAATAAAATTAAGTATGACATCACGTTCGAGCTAAGGAAGTCATTCGTTACGTTCAGGTGGACTTCGGATAAAATAAACGAATAAATTATTTTGTAGAAGGGGGACTAAGTTTATTATAGAAACAATATCGCATGCAAACATTCTAATAAACCTGTTATTGCCATACAATG